>WNWK01009352.1:0-77383 GCA_009830355.1 Cherax destructor | reverse complement strand
CTAAATTTTCAGACTACTAGTGTACAAAGAAAAACCCCCACAACTTCAGATCCCCACCACACCTAAAATTTGTTCTTGGAGAAAACACAAGTCAATGCCCTCTCTCAAATGTCTGTAACCCACATCCTTTGACCTCGGGCCCTAAGGCCGTTCACATTAAATTGATACACTTGAAGGCTTAAACGGTGGTTTCCCTCGATGCTTCATCGCTCTAGACACCTGCTGACACTGACCCACCCCACTGAGGCCCCTCTCCTCCTTGTCTAAGCCCACCTTGACCCCCGTCCCTCCTGACAATATCTGTAACACTTTCTTACCTGTCCTCTGACCGGCGTCAACATGTCATCCTCCACCGGGGCCACTTGATCTCTTGCGGGATTCCCCCGCCACCTCCATGATCTCTTCAGACACCTCATTCACATCATTTTCCTCCCATGAACCACATCCTCAACCACACACCTCGTACTGACTCCTCCTGCCACCACAAGCCCCCTTTCTCCATCCTCCCCCAGCACTTACCGGGCTTGCTTTACCTCTGGGAGCCCTTACCACGGACTCCTCCCCCACAAAGAAACTGTCAAGCATCATTCTCAGGTCCTCCATCATAGGCCCCGTCAACCCCCCCAAATCATCCTCCATGCTCCTGCCCCCACCCCCAGTTGTTGCGGGGGTCGTGGTCCGTCTCTCCGCTGCTGCTCATCCCCCGGCTGACCACGAGCTGACATGTCCGTACTTGCCCCACATACATCACATAAACTTGCGTCCTAAATTCTGGCATCAGGACGTACGGGGATTGCCTCCTCAAAGACATCTTTAAACTGTAAGATCCCTAAGGCATTCCAGCATGGGTACCCTGCCCCCACCTGCCAACATTTGCCACATGGATCCTCCATATGCCTTAAAACATCTCTCACATCCCGGCATCCACTTAAAGGGATATTCGAATACGTATCCATGTAAGTTCAATACACCCCTTAATCGCACCCCCAAACCCTCTGTAACGACCATGCGCTTCTCCTGGTAGACATCAAGACCCTCTCTTAGGCACCACTTGTAAAGAACTTCACAAACACTCGTGTAGGCTCCATTTAATAAAACCCATAAATGCTGCTGTGGAATTCCATAAGTGTCTCTGAAAATGGCTGGCAAGAGAACTTCAGCATTTGATGGATAAATGCGCCAACAAGCACCTCTATGCACACAGGATGCACTCTCCTTCTGTCGTCTCACCATAATGGAAAAATAAAGTTGTCAACACTGGCCACCAGGAAACCCAGCACACCCGCTCACCACAGTGGCTGGGCAGCGAATTTTATAGGAACTGGAAATGTGCGATCAGTTATGGTGTTTGTGGCAGCATATCACACACGTCTTTTCTCAGTATATATACACTGAGTTTATTTCTTTTTTTATCCTTAACTCCCCACGCGCAGTCTGGATTTTAAGCCTAAGAAAATGACTGATCTAAAAGGTCGTTAGTAGTATTATGATTATTTATTATTATTATTTTTCAAAAACCCGTCTGTGCTATTCACTTCCCTGATCGTCACCTCAAGTTTCAAACAATCGTTAGTAAATCATGTTTGTTTAACCCAAATATTATCTTTAATACTAGCCCCTTTAATGTTAACCCATTAATAATAATCCATTGATATTAACATTATTCCCAAACAATCACCCTAACTCACATCGCCACTATTATCACCCCCCGACCATTATAATCCCCCTCTCACCACCACCAATACATCACGCTCATCTATCACCACCAACCCCAACCACACCCATTATCAGAACCACTACCACTATCTCGTGTGACTATTATCTTACGCGCAGGCCAGGACAAATACTACTTCAATTTGGCTCATCATTTCACCAAGACAGGTGGAGTGTTTACCGGGGGCCTCCACTCGTGAACTGATTCAGCGACTCAGATTGCAAATGGCTTCATATTGATATGATCCTCCTCAGGATGAAGGTTATATATATTTTCTGCAGTCGGCTGAAAAACAGCTTCAACTGGAAATTATTTGGCAGTTTTAGGAAAATTGAGAGAAAAGATAGATAGATAGATAGATGAGACAGAGACCGAGAGAGACAGAGACCGGAGACGAGAGAGAGACAGAAAGGGGAGACAGGAGACCGAGGGGAGGCAAAAGGACTGGCAGCTCAAAGGGCTTTAGAACAGGGTCGGAAAAGAGGCTTTTTAACTTAAGAAGCTAACGTTAGGACCAAAGACTATATTTTTCTAAACAGAAACTAGAGTCTACTAAACACATCACCTGAGACAACACACTAAATATAACTCCACTCACAGAAGGGCCAGACATCCCCATCCGTTTGAAAACACTGCCACCTTATGTAAGTGTCCCGCTGACACCTGGGCAACAAAGTTAGTCATGCTTTTCCCTGGTACTGTTTTAAATGTTTATGCATCTTCATCCTATGATATAATTTCGATTAGTGCTGTTCAAGAAGGCAATTCTTAAGGTTTTCCTAAAACAAAAGACTAACTGAAAGGAATTTCATGCTGGTTTGAAGCCCTTTCAGAATTTCAGCCACTTTCAAACCACTCTTTCTCTCGTCGATTTTGTGTGGACAGTAGGACTCACTCTCTCTTGGATATTTCATAGTTGACCAATTCTTGGCCAGCTATTCCTTATCCAGTTCGGACTTACGTGGGGCGTAACTGTGTACTACTGCAGAAGTTAGTGAAGCTGCTGATATCTGGAGGCTTATAACTGTCGTGAAAATTTTAAGAGATTAAACCTCGAAGCACAAATCTGCAACAACTGTGTGATGCTATAATGTCAACATGGGCCAGAATTTGAAAGGGATATTTAGAGCACCTTGCGGGAAACCATGCCTCGAAAATTCGACTGTTCTGAATTATAGAGTGTCCCTAAGTGGCCATTAAGTGTATATACAAAACACAAGAGGTTCAGCAAATAGAAAAAAGTAATCATGTTAAGAAAAAGGACAAAATGACTAAGGGCATTTATTGTGGAATTTCGCCTCCAGGGCTTTGTCAAAACCCCTTCACAAAGCTCCTGGAGGCAAAACGTTAAAATAAATGACGCATTTTTCCCTTTAAACATTTGCAATTTACCAAATTCATTCTGAAAGAATCATGAAGGACCGAGTAAAAATTTCATGACCTTTTTTTCAAAAAACCAATAAATCAAATGCCCGACATAAAAGTTGGGGGTGGATACGGAACCCTTAAAATAAAAAAAATAATACCAGTAGTAACAATATTCAAATAGTTTTTGTTTTCCCCAAGGTTAAAGTTCTGAAAAGGTTATTAGCCATTGAGATATGAGATAAACAAATGAGATTCTTTCAACTCACAGTCAATAAACTTGAAATTCTTGGGAATGCCTAAAAGTCTTAAATATGTATTTACTGGAGCAGAGGAGAGATCCTTGATAATATATAGGGGAAACATACTCGGGCCTAGTGCTAAAACTGCACACTGCCATAACATAGGGGATAAGAGATCGGGAAAACGAAAAATAAACCCAGAAAAGTAGAATACAGTGGCACAATAAAACTTTTATCAACATCCGTGGTCACAGATTTTTTAACATTTTACCAGAATATATCAGTAACTGCCAAAAATTAGAGTCTTAAAGGAAAAGCCCTGGATAAGATAAACCACCCGGTATGGATAAGGGGCAGCGGACCAGCAGCAACACCCCTGGTTGACCAGGCATCCCCCAGATGCGGGCCCCCTAAGACGGGTCTGGGGAGAAAAAACCCTCAAAATCCATCTGAGGTGAAGATAAAGAAAAAAACACTCGTTTCATGGGGAAACCAGGATCTTATGAAATGTTGCAATGGCAACTTGACTTTCAGTGCTTTTGAAAATGATTTTTGTAACTATTAATGCTACGATGAGCGTAACACCTTTGTCATTTTGAAAAATAAGTTATTATAAACGTTATAAAGGCTAGAGCGCGAAAAAATTGTGACGTTAAATTGAAGTCAAATTGCTTTATACCATGCCTATTTTAAAAACTTCCTTTTTTTCCCCAACCTGTTCCCTTTTTAAGCCTAGCCTTGTTAGCCTAGCTTCTAACTACCCATCCTCCCTCCCCTAGCCTCCATAATCCTGCACCCCCCACCCGTGAGAAGCCTAGCCCTACCCCAAAAGTGAGAAAACCCAATGGGATATGCACGAGTGGGGATGGGTCAGCTTCTGGTATAGACGGGCCTGCTGCTGGCTCTGTGATCGCTGGCCCGTCATGTTCATGGATCTGACCATCCATCTATGTCGCACCATCACCCTCCCCCCTCAAGACCCATTCCCTTCCCCCCCCACCACACTGCTTTCACATCCCAACTCCTGACCCCAACACCCACTTACAAACGCGGGTAAAAAAAATGAGGAGAAAACAGCTTTCACTTCCTATTATAAAAAACGAATATTTAGCGAGGCTTGGAATTCTTGGGACATTTACCCTCCGTTGGCTTTAATTAAAGGACGAGGATTAAATTTTACCATATTACTCATTTTTTCCCCTTTTTTATTTTCATGTTTTGGAAGATATATTTACTTTAAAGTGAACTATAATAAGAGCTCAGCACGACGGAACATTTGACCAAAATATATATTAATTTAAACAGTTTAAATAAAACACCCTCGCTCATTATTGAGAAGCACTACTCTCACTACAAGTGGCTAAAAGTGCTTGAACTCGCTCAGGTCTCCATTCAATATTCATAGTTGTTGTTTTATTCGTCAGGAAACAGGACAAGTGTTTCCTGACAGGGTCTTGGGCATAACTTGACCTACTGACCTGACTATTTATATTTATGGGTTGAATATTACCTCTTATACAAAATAAATATTAGAACTTTTCTTACGTAAATGCTCAAATTACTGAATATTTGCGTAAATTTGTTAAACAAGTTGCTTTGAATAGACTTTAGAGAATCTGACTCCAACAATCTGATAGATAATATTAAGTTTTATCTATTATGGGAATTATCTCCACATGTTTTTAAATTTAACTTGATTTCCACTGAAATAAAAAATGACTTAAATTATTCGTTAATTTCTTTTTCATTTATCATTGAATTACAATGCTGAAGTGTCGAATAATTGTGTAATCATCCTACATCCACCAATAATATTTATTTGCCGAGCAGAGGTCAAAGTTTTCTCATAATACTCTATAATACAGTGGCCAACACTCTTAAATCATTGTTAAGAAGAAAACTTAAACTTACCACTTGATGCACTCCAAAACCTGTACTTCAGTGTTTTCTCACCAGTTTATGCAGTTTTCACTAACACAGGTGGTCTACAGCTTTCAGTAACACAGGTGGTCTATAGTTTTCACTAAGACAGGTGGTCTATAGTTTTCACTAACACGGGTGGTCTATAGTTTTCACTAACACGGGTGGTCTATAGTTTTCACTAACACGGGTGGGCTATAGTTTTCACTAACACGGGTGGGCTATAGTTTTCACTAACACGGGTGGGCTATTTTTTTCACTAACAGGGTGGGCATATTTTTCATAACAGGGGTGGGCAAAGTTTTCACTCACGGGTGGGCTATTTTTTCACTAACACGGGTGGTCTATAGTTTTCACTAACACGGGTGGGCTATATTTTTCACCCGGGGGGGAAAATTTTTCACTAACACGGGTGGGCTATAGTTTTCACTAACACGGGGGGGTAAAAGTTTCACAAACACAGGTGGTATACAGTCTTCACTAACACAGGTGGTATACAGTCTTCACTAACACAGGTGGTATAAGCTTCATCAAAGTGGTATACAGTCTTCACTAACACAGGTGGTATACAGTCTTCACTAACACAGGTGGTATACAGTCTTCACTAACACAGGTGGTATACAGTCTTCACTAACACAGGTGGTATACAGTCTTCACTAACACAGGTAGTATACAGTCTTCACTAACACAGGTGGTATACAGTTTCCCACTAACACAGGTGGTATACAGTCTTCACTAACACAGGTGGTATACAGTCTTCACTAACACAGGTGGTATACAGTCTTCACTAACACAGGTGGTATACAGTCTTCACTAACACAGGTGGTATACAGTCTTCACTAACACAGGTGGTATACAGTCTTCACTAACACAGGTGGTATACAGTCTTCACTAACACAGCTGGTATACAGTCTTCACTAACACAGCTGGTATACAGTCTTCACTAACACAGGTGGTATACAGTCTTCACTAACACAGCTGGTATACAGTCTTCACTAACACAGGTGGTATACAGTCTTCACTAACACAGCTGGTATACAGTCTTCACTAACACAGGTGGTATACAGTCTTCACTAACACAGGTGGTATACAGTCTTCACTAACACAGGTGGTATACAGTCTTCACTAACACAGGTGGTATACAGTCTTCACTAACACAGCTGGTCCATGGGTTTTAACCACCATCAATGCTTCTATGTTTTTCCAAGCGATTAATTTCTACACACTAATAATCTCGGATATTTCATTCACTGTTCATCACTGTTTCACAAATATTAACCGAAATTCAATCATTATTTCATTTTACATTGTCTGTGGAGGAATGGGATGGTTGGTTAATTGGAGTTTAAAGCCAATCGACTACACTAGAGTCATTAAGGCTGATCACAACGTACTCTCTACCAACAAGAATACTTTAATCCCTAAAATAGGGATTATAACAAATTCTCAGCATATATACCCCAAGATGAATACAATTCTCGGTGTATATATCCTGCAGAGGAAGTTAGCCCAGCTACTGATATACGTGGATACTCCGTGAAGTTGTTCCTGCCTTCACCACTGTTCTGTATACTACTGCCTCTCCTGGTTGGTTAGTTCACTGGGCTTAAACTGTCATTTAGGTTCCGTATCACCTGTTCAACACCGGTTAAAAGTACTTTGAACCCTAAAACAGGAATCAAACTCAGTGTATATGCACCGAGGGGTTTACACATCTTGTACATACCTGTCGTTATATCCTTAGCTTAGTTATTCAGGCATAAAGCCTGTCGACTGGGCGAAGTCATTAAGGCTGCATATCGCTTGTACGCAGATTGTTTATACATTGCTGCTCTTAGAGCATACACGTCAAGATATATACATTCAAAATATATACAAATTTACTTCGTCTGTCAGCTGTGAAATTAACTATTTATTTTCACTTGATTAATGCATTTCTCGTTTTTTGTCAATATTAGAATTTCATTATACTAACTAAAGGGCAATTTAGTCATCGATTTGTCGTTTTGTTATACAAAATAAAAATAATACTACATGGCTTAGTCAGGTCATGTTTGTTTACATGTTAAGTCATCAGTGTATTTCAGTGACCAACGTCAAATTCCACTGGTTACATTTATTAAAAGTTATTATTTATCAGATTTCCGTTTATTTGAATTATTATTAAAAGTCAGATTCCAAACATTATATTTTTTAGGTACACGTCTGTCAGTATTAAATAATGTAATCGATTTAAACGGGGCAAATCTGAGAAGAATAGTATTCTTGATGTGTGTACACTAAGAATAACAGTGAATATACACTGAATGATTCATAGTGAAAGGTGAATTGTAACATTGATGGCCTAGTCTGTCGGGAAGTGTGGTATGCTAAGAGTATGTTACGTTTTATTCTGCGTATATCACATACCCATATAAGCTGCCTCCCGACCAGCGAATTAACATATATTCGTATGAAAATATGTTTAACTTAGGTAAATTCCACCCTACCATACAGCCCTGATGGTTAAAAAAAAACCCAGATGTGTATGTCTCATTGCTTTAAAAACCCAAGGTATCTCTCAATGTTTTAAACCAAGGTATCTCTCAATGTTTATAAACAAAGGTATCTCTCAATGTTTATAAACAAAAAGGATTCAATGTTTATAAACCAAGGTATCTCTCAATGTTTATAAACCAAGGTATCTCTCAATGTTTATAAACCAAGGTCTCTCAATTTTTAAAACCAAGGTATCTATCAATGTTTATAAACCAAGGTATCATCAATGTTTTTAAACAAAAGGGATCTCATTATATATAAACCAAGGTATTTCTAAATGTTTATAAACCAAGGTATTTCTAAATGTTTATAAACCAAATATTTCTAAATGTTTATAAACCAATATTTCTAAATGTTTATAAACCAAGGTGATTATTTTCAGTATGTATACACACTGAGGTGTCAAATTTCAGGGTTTTATATTTATTCCCATGTTAGGGACGGTAAAAGTTTACTGGTGGTGGATTACTGGTTACCACACCACCACCACCGCACCCACCACCACACACCACCACCACACACCACCACCACACACCACCACCACACACCACCACCCCCACCACCACCACACTCCACCACCACACCGCCACCACCACACCGCCACCACTCACCGCCCACCATCACCACCACCACACTTCACCACCACACACCACAACCACCACCCACACTACCCCCACACTCCACCACCACACACCCCACCACACCACCACCACACTCCACCACCACACCACCACCACACTCCACCACCACCTCCACCACCACACTCCACCACCACCACCACACTCCACCACCACCACCACACACTACCACCACACTCCACTACACAGCACCACCACACATCACCACCACACAGCACCACCACACCTCCACCACAATCCACCACCACACACCACCACCACCACACTCCAGCACCACACTCCAGCACCACACTCCAGCACCACACTCCACCACCACACTCCACCACCACACTCCACCACACTCCACCACCACTACCACCACCACACACCACCACCACACTCCACCACCACACTCCACCACCACACCCACTATCACACACCACCACCACACACCACAACCACGCACCACCACCACACTCCACCACCACACTCCACTATCACACACCACCACCACACTCCACCACACACTGTACCACAGTAATTCAGCATGGGTCATACAACGCTGGCTCCCTAATAACGGCTAGTTCTAAATTATGTTTTACTTCTATCAAGAGTACAATATTTGGGTCCAAGAACTTCAATGGTACATTCATCATGTGAGTCATGTCTTGATTCATGTAATCCATCACAGCAGAGGACACACACATCCAATTTTCCAGTGTGTGTGTTGGGAGTCACTCTGTGTCAACAAATGGAGTCGGGTGAGACAAGAAAAGGTCCGGAGACTGTCACCTGTTCCTGTCATGACGTGTATGGAGATGAACACGACATGTCTGGGCCTGGGGTTGTGGTGTGTGTGTGAGATAGAGAGAGAGAGAGAGAGAGAGAGAGAGAGAGAGAGAGAGAGAGAGGATAAAGAGAGAGGAGTTTGAGGGGCTGGCAGTTAGCAAAGCACTTGCCAACATACATTTGCCCTGTTGTACTCACTAATATGTAGTTAGCAAGTGTTGAGTCTTATCTCCTGGTCGAATTTGTATGGATCCTGCCTCTAGCACTCCAGGGTGTTCCCCTTCCTGACTAATCTAAGGCTGAATACATCCAAGAATCCTGGAGTCGTCTGTGATTTCAACTTCAAATTGTGCCCTTGTGTTCCTTTTTCCCCGCCTCCCAAACAATCTGTCCTTCTGCAACCTAACAATTATTCTCAGTATTTTGCATGTTTTCATCATATCACCCATAGAATCTTTTAATGTCATCATTCCGAGTTCCCTTAACCTCTCCTCATTGGACATACCCTTTAGCTCTGGGAAATAGTCTCATTGCAAACCTCTGCACTATCCCAATTTCGTGACATGCTTGATCAGGCGGGGTTCTATACTGGTGCTGCATACTCCAAAATGAGTCTGACGTACTGAAGGTGCCTGTTACACAGATGAATAAGTTTGTTCCACAGATGAAGTTTGTTCCACACATGAAGAAGTTTTTTCCACAGATAAAAAAGTTTGTTCCCGGTGAAACTCATCATTAAAGTTTTCTGCGACTGTGTTTTTTAAACCAATTATCTGCTTTCGCCATGACTCCAACGGGTGTCAGCAGTGATGGGAACACTGATGGTATACTATTCCGACACGTGAACGAATAAGACTCATGTGCATCATCAGAGTATCTTCATTTTGAAGACGTTTCTTCAATCACGCGTCTTATTCATCATCTAGTAATTTTGATGAGTCTGGAACCCCTTCAGTGAGGCAGTCTATTACACGTTTTCCCCCAAAACCAAAGGATTCCAATCTTACCACAAATATCGGAAAAAAAGAATATAAAATAAAAAAAAAACAGAAGAAGGAGGGTTATTGAATGGTTTTAAAATATCACAACTTAGGAAAACTAATGTACACTGAGATATTGATAGGAAGCAGAGACTACAACATTTATTCCAGACGGAAGAAGCCCAAAGGAACGAAAATCCGATCAGGATATTCAATAAATCCTAAATATTTCTATAGATACGGAAATGTCAATTAAAAATACCCCTAAATTAGCCCCCTTTTCCCACAGGAGGTTCAAGCACCGATGACTGTAATGTTACATTTTGAAAGTCTAAATGAATCAACACTTAGTGGTCCAATAAGCTACAGAAGTGAGGATCCAGATAGCTCATACTCTGCTCACCCTACAAATCTTATATCATAAACAAAAATCTCCAAGAATTGAGATGGAAATGGGAAAACCCCACATACCACACCAGGCCAGATTAATGGAACCTTTACTAGTAAAAGTACAAAATACCAGTGGCATAAGCACTCAGTATTCTTTGGAGAAAGTGCTTAGAACTAGAAATTTCAAAAATTTAAAATCCTATGGAAAACAAATACAGGCTAGTGCACTAACATCAGATGTCAAATGTTTTAAAGGTGGTAAGACGCCAAATTACTAACTATAGGGAGAAGTATGACCTATGCATTGCAAATCAACATGAATTTGCTGGTGAAGATCTTTTTGTCAAAAAAAAATTAACGAGACTTCAGAGTAAATTAAAAATGCTGATGTGGTCTACGTGGGTTCCAAGGCTTTGACAGATGTGATCATGTGTGATATAGCATAAAATGTCTCAGGTTTTAGAGATAAAAATGTGAATATGGATGTTCAATTTTCAACGAATACAAACACAAAGCAAAAATCTAGCATTTTCAAGAAACTTCAGTATTCTAAGTTATCCCCCAAGGGAGGTTCCTGACCCGGTGAGGGCTCTTGATCTAGGGAATTGGATCTGTGCTCCAGTTCCCTGAATTACCTGAATGCCTTCCATCCCTCCCCACATTCGTTGTTATAATCCTACGGGCTTAGCGCTCCCCATAATTATAATTACAATTATAATCTGAAATGATCCTGGCGCCTTGATTGTTTCTCAACGTCATAGCGGACAGCTAAAAAACTAGCCACAGCATCGTTTCGACCCTTTGAGGACACCAAAAATCCGAAAGTCGTCTCGATATAAAACCCATACATTGCATGTAGGTATCAACAAAGCATGGGCAGGTGTAACTGGGGACAACAGAGGTAATTGCCTAGGTACCTCTCTCAAAAATAATAATCTGTGCTAAGAAAAATATTTATTTATATGGGTTAATTAAAACGAAATAATCAAAAACCTCAAATGTTTGAATGAAGCAAATAATTTTAGGAAGGTAAAAAGCAGAACTGAGTATTGGCCGAAGGTTCTCATGCTTGCTGTCAGTACGCTTAAATTTATTATTGAATGAGAATTGCCTTTTGATTCACAGATGAAGTGTTTGGATCACCAAGGAATGGGAACTATATCGGGATTTTAAAATAGTTTTATGAGTTTTACATATTTCTTGATGCTTACATCAAACTATTTGAAATAAGTCAAGTGATCACACAAATTACCCCTCAACTACAATTTGTGAAGAACTAATTAAGTTAATGAATAAACATATTCCGAAGGAGATTATTTTTTTTACATTTTATTAGTTTTCAATAAATATACATTTATAATTCATAAACATGCAAAATACATGTTGCATATAATACAACAGCAATTCTTTGGTTAAACAGTGAAAATATCGAAAATTCAGAAAACTATGCCCTAAAACCCTTACCTCTACCACCAGTGAACTCTTGTCCCCTTTCCCCTAATAAATAAATAAATACAGAGTCCACAAAACATAAACCCAAATAATGAAATACAGTCCACCATAACATATTTTCTATTCCTAAGGATATACAGTGAATACTCATTGACGACTGCAAATAAATTTTACAGTGCACAAAATAAAATTACATTTTACAGTTCCGAAACGTTCAATAATTACATGCTACAAATTGTGCAATAGCAATTTCCTTAATAAGCTATGCATATATCAGTAAAACATACCCCTAACCATTTATCTACAAATAGTGAACTCTTGTCCCCTTCCCTCTTATGCTTGATACAGAGTCCACAAAAAAACAACCAAATAATGCAATACCAAGTTCACAATAATATTAGCTCTAGTTCAATGCTATGCTGTTAACTGCAAATAAATGTACAGTGTGCACATTTTAACAAATAACAAAACCCAAAGAATGATACATAGTTCACAATAACCTGACTAGTCCTAATACTATGCAGTGAATACTGCAAATATAATGTACAGTGTGCACAGATAACAAAAACAAACCCAAATAATGATACATAGTCCACAATAACAGTGACTAGTCCTAATACTATGCAGTGAATACTGCAAATAATATTTACGTGCGCACAAAATAATCCTACCACACAAGGTTTCCAGTCTCCTTAACTCCACGGGACTACGCCCTTGTTTCGCCATCTCTGTACTAATTATAGTCCAAGACATTCATACCACTCTCACCAAACCTAACCACACCATGCCCCCCGGCACCAGAGGATCCGGCCAAACCCCTACAAAACCCCTTACTCCCCCTCCCCCCTTGCAAAACCCCAACCTCACATTCACTCCACCACACACACATCCACTTCCAACACACTAATAATCTAGACAGTCACCCGGTCCCCCAACTGTGATGTCATCCGTCCCCCGTCCTCTAATGGCTTAACCCCCCTATCTACCTATCTACGTATGCCTCTCCACCACACCTACCCAATGCTCCACTAGCGCCTCTGTCAAGCCCTTTCATTACCATATCTGTCTCCCAATAAACCCTGCACACTCAATTTCCTGTACCCTTTGAAAAGCTCGAACCCCACTCCCTCCCATATATTAAACGATTCCTGCACATAGTGCGATATATAGCGTGCGCCACAGCCCCCATCCTTTCCCTAACTCTCATGTCCTTAATTTCACGACATGCACACGAAGTCCACCATACAGTACAGTAATCCCTTTTTATCAATATGTCTAACCCCTCCCAAATCCAAGTAAATAGCCCGTAACAAAGGGATACCCCCCCACCCAAACCCTTCACCCTCCCATTCACCTACGAACCCCATCCAGAGTTTCACAAAAATATACTGCATGCAGAGCCGACCTGGCAAGCCCACTTCTGACATTTCCCGTCTTTCGCCAATCCCATACGGAATAAATTCTCCCGTGACGCCACTGCCCCATGTAAAAACCGAAACATCAGCTCCCGTCCTCCCGGCAACCTCAGATCCCTGAACCCCTTCCATATCCCCTTCCAGTCATATACTGGATAAACCGCCTCCCCTTCCACCGTCTCCTCCCCAGCACCAAACCTCATTATAACTGCAACACTCAACCTTTGTGGCTCCCTGAAACCAACAAGCACCGCAGCCAATTTCTGCACTGCCCCAGTTCCCTCTCACCCCACCACTCCCAACTTCCGCAGCACCCCTTCCACCCCAGCCTCCCTCCCCCCCAACCCCCCCTCTTACCACACAACGTTTCACATACATACAAACAATCCCCTTTTCCAGCCATATTAAACCCAAACCTCCAAAAATTACCCTTTTCCTAACTATCTCCTTCCTGAGCCAATGTCTACCATGTGCCCAAATAAACTTAAAAATACCCTGCTCCCCAAACTTTAACATCCCAACTTAATAAAGGAAAAATGTTGGCAATATACCATATCTTACTATATATCATGTTATTAACCGCAATGACCCTTTTTCCCGCAACGTTAGCTCCCCCGCTCTCCAACTTTTCAACCGCTCCGTCGCACTTTTAACTACTTTCCTCGAATTCACCTCCTCGCCTCATCCCTGTCCCTCGTGTAAAGAATACCACATATTTTCACCCTGTCCACAATTTTCCACCCTTACCTGCTACCCAACCCGCCCCCCACCCAAGCGCCTACCCCAAAATATGGATTTAGCTCCATTGACCCTCATGAGTTGCACTACAGAAAGACTTTAAGTGTTTTCCCTATGTTAACAATCCACCTCGTGACACACTAACACCGTCGTGTCATCTACATATCCCCCCCATTTCTAATCCCCTTATCCCCCCCCTAACCCCTTCCCATCCCCCACTAATCTGTAAAACGGATCCTGTAAGCAAAGTAGGATCTGCGACAGGGGACAACCCTGTCCAGACCCCTTCCATCCTAACCTCCTCCCAACCTACCATTTTATTTGCACCCTCACACTTGCCCTGCATATAACGCCCTAACCCAATCCAGCACTTCAATCCAAACCCCTGCCTTTCCATTATTCCAAACATACTCTCAGCTCCACACTGTCATAGCTCCCTTCCAATCCAGTGCAAGTATTCTCCTCTTCTTTCTATCTATGAAATCTTTAATACGTTCATGTCCCTCCCCCACACCCCTTCCCGGTATCCCCCTGTTCTTCCTCAATCACCCCCTATCACCCTTTTTAATCTATTACCTAAAATTATAGCATATATTTTATAATCCGTATTCATAAGGACTAAAGGTCTATAATTCTCTAATGTTTCCTTCCTTCCCTTCCTCACTAATACCATTACCCCCATACCCATGTCCCTCCCCATTGCACCTGTCCTTTCATACCATTCATCACACCTACCATACAATCCTTTATAATGTCCCAATTCTCCTTAAAAAATTCATTTGCCAAACCATCCATACCTGGAGCCTTGCCCTTACTTAATCCTTCCACTGCCTCCCACACCTCCCTCTCACTAATCATGCCCTCCAATCCCTCCCGATCTTCCCTACTCAACCTCTCCCTAATCTTTCCCAATAAAATGCCCTTTCCTCCATCCCCACCCCCACTGCTCATGTGCCTTGCAAACCACTTATCAGCATACACGTTCATTCCTTCCGTGGAATTTATTCTCATACCCTTCACATAATTCCCCATGTTTTCATCCACTTCCAGATACTCCAATGACATTCTATCCTCTCTGTTTACACTTCCCCAAAACATATTGGAGGGTCTATCCCCCACAACACATCATCCATTCCGGCTTTCATTCTACATGCCCCAAACCTCTCATTCTGCAAGGTCTTCAACCTATCTTTCAACACCTTAATTTCCTCTGTCATTCTATGTCCTCCCCGCATATAACAGTCTTTCAAGAGGCCCTCAATGTAATTTTGTAAACCGTATCTCCATCCCGCTTCTTCCCTTCCCAACCTCTGATAGTAAGCTTGTATGCCAGGCTTCCCTTACTACCCACCAATCCACCAAAGCCCTCCCCACCCCCATCCAAAACCCACCCCACCAATCCCTAAATTCCTCCCTTTTACCATCACCCTTTAATAACTGAACATTTAATTTCCAAAAACCTCTATACCATTTTGCAACCCCTTCCCACCCCACCTCCACCAACACTCCCCTGTGATCCGTGAAACCCACATCCAAATATTGCACCCCCACTACCACGCTACCTGTTACATAAATCCTGTCTAGTCTAGCCGCATACCCTCTTCTAACAAACGTAGGCTCACCCGCACCTCCCACCCCAATCACGTCTTTCAAACCTACCCTCCTAAGTACGTCTCTTAAGTCTGCAAGTACACAACCTCCTCCCCCGGCTCTACATCCCTCTCTAATTACACAATTAAAATCCCTCCAACAATTGTTACATTTGGCAAATCCCGACATGCATAAATCATGTAATCCCAAACAAAATCCACCTTTACCTTCCTTGCCGCCTCTGCTGGCATGTACCTCCTAAAAACATACCCTAACTCCACTCCACTCCCCATCTACTCTAACCAGCCTACCATCCCCACACTCCTCCCATCTCAAAGGTTTGAAAGGGCTTGACACCGCCACTGCTACCGCCACCCCCTTTAATCTACTGGATGAACTTGCAAACACTTTGTATCCATTCAAAAGTAATTCCCACCACACCTATAATTGTGTTCCTGTATAAAAGCAACTGTCACACCATACCTTCGCAACGTACACTCCACCCAAGCCCTCTTAATTTCATCCTCAACCCATTTACATTAAGTGTTAAACACTTGAAAACTATGTCAAGGGTTTGCCTCTGGCCTCTGTGGAAGTTGTACCCTGACTTCCTTTACTCATTTTACCCGTTTGCTTCCCTCCTTAAAAGTACCCCTCTCTAGTACCAAACCTAGATCTTTTAGCAACTTCCACGAGGCCTTTTACAGATCCTCTGCGCCGGTGTCAGCACATCCTCACTGCCTGATGAATTGCCAGACCTTTTACGTGTCCTCTTTATATCTTCCACACTACTTGCATCCTCGGTCTGATGGACCTCCACCTGCACATCCTCCATAATTAAGTGTTGTTCCACTGGACTGGCACTCTCCACACTTTCCACCACATTTACTGCATTTATCAAACCATCATTAGTGCTTACACTTAGCACCGGCAAAGGGTCGTCCAATATTTCCTTTAATATTTGTTCCAGTGGTACCTCTTCTGCCGAACTCTCCTGGTGATCACAGTCAACCACTGGTATAACAGATTCCTGTGTTAGGGTCTGACAAACCACCTCAGAACCCTCCACAATCTCACTCCAGAGTTTCGTCTGCTTCTCCCGTTCGTCTCCTCCTTCCGTTCCTCTCTCTGCTCCTGCACTTTCACTACTCGTTGCTCTGGCACTTGTCTGGGTCCCGTCCTCCTCATGCAGTCAGCCGCCACATGATCGTAGGCGCCACACAGGCGACACGTCCTGCGCTGTCCCATGTAGGTCACGTACACTTGAGTCCTGAAGTCTGGTATAACAACGTAGGATGGTATGGGGTGCTTCAATGTCATTTTCAATGAGTACGACCCCTCAGGGAGGCCCATCATCGGTCCCTCGCTCCACTTTCCAGGTGTTGCTGCGTGTATCGTACCATACACACTGAAGACCGTACTGATGTCCGTCGGGTCCGCTTCGAATGGGACGTTCTTCAAACGTACCCAAGTGACGTACGTGAAACGTCCTTCAATCGTACCTGAAGGCCAGTGTGCACCGTGTAGACATGATCCTGGTGTCGATCTACGAGTCGTTCATAAACTTCTGCCGTCAGTAGCTTCACAAATACTCTATTCATCCCATTCAGGGCAACGCCATACAAATCTCCTATGTCAAGACCATACACATCTCGTAATATCGTCGGTAAGACAGTCCCGGCCGTTGCAGGGTTTAGAACACCAGTCACAAGGTCAACACAGACAGTGTTCAGACGTCTCCTCCCTGCTGTCGCCATGTTGCTTTGGAAAACCAAAGTGCTGTAAAGCGTCGCCAGGGGTCAGGTCAGAGCACCACACACCCTCGCACCACCAGAGCTGGGCTGCGACTGGAGATTATTACAAGAGTTACGTATACAAATACTACTCTGTTTAGGTTAATTATTCTCCTGTTCAGTCACACGTCCACCAAATGACATTCACAGTACCAAAAAAAAAAAAAAAGGCTTTTGATATCCATGCCCAATATTGGTCACACTGGAACTGCTAAAACGCTACTTGGGGTTTTTGGCTTGTCAAAAACTTGACATTAGTGACTATCATGAACAATCAAATGATACTGAAAACATGAGAAGTAAATATTTAAGAATGTAGTCCCTCATAGACGAGCAAAATATCTTGTCAGTCTTCATGCCATGTCGCGATTATTCTCTTACGTCAGCATGGACTGCAGCTTCCAATGCACGCGTTCCATCAGTGTAACCTTTTTTATATTCTGTGCAACATCTGCAAGCGTTTTTCGCATAAACTCTTGCACACAAAGAAGCTGTAAACAATGTATCGAGCACATACAAGGTTGTATGTTAGCTAAAGTCTGTATGAAACTAGCTGGTTGTCATTTCTACAAGTACATGATTCAACTGATACAGACCTAACTGACATCACTGGCACACTATAAAGCCTCTGGTTATGAAGGTATTTAGGGGAAGCTAAGGTTAACACCCAGACACCTACTTTCTGTTGCTAGGTGAACAGGGGCAGCAGGTGTAAGGAAACATGCCCAATGTTTCACTAGTACTGGGGATCAATCCTGGACTCCTCAGGGTGTGACCTGAGTGCGCTGCTAAGATAAACAGCTGGTAGTCTCACGAAGGAATATAAATATAATGAAAGATAAGGGAAGCATTATATATCTCAATCGATGCGGAACAGAAAGATGTTAAAAACGAAATTGTCAGTCTTAATGAAATTTCAGGTAAAGTCGAAGCTGAATTATATGTTGGGTTCCGGAATGATGTTTTGCAAAGGTTCAGTGCAACGAACAAATTATTGCAGGATCCAAAAATGGTTCTTAACATGAGCAGTTTTGGCACTCAATCAATCACATGTGACAAAGGTGAGGTCATGACTCACGAAATCCTAATAAGGAAATCGCCATTGGTTCAAACCCCACCAGTTCCGTGATTTCCTTCAAAGGTGAGAACAATTTAAAGAACAGTTGAGTAAACCTGGTTCCGTGCTCCCAAGTGGGAATGCACCTAATTCCACTGGTCACACATAGGTCACTACACATGCATGTACAAGCATATATATATATATATATATATATATATATATATATATATATATATATATATATATATATATATATATATACCCCTCCGAATTTTCTTCTATTTTCTTACTAGTTCTTGTTCTTGTTTATTTCCTCTTATCTCCATGGGGAAGTGGAACAGAATTCTTCCTCCGTAAGCCATGAATGTCGTAAGAGGTGACTAAAATTCCGGGAGCAAGAGTAACCCCTTCTCTTGTATGCATTACTAAAGATAAAAAGAGAAACTTTTGTTTTGTTTTTGGGCCACCCTGCCTCGGTGGGATACTGCCGGTTTGTTGAAAAAATAAGAATAATAATTAGCTCAGAAAGCTTCATTCTAGTTGCTGATCAGGTTGATGAATCTTTAACAAAAGAATTGTTGCTTTCGATCAGAAAGATATTTGGATTCTTAAGTCAACTGGAGGATATGGATACAAGTAAGCTCTGCTCGGCTGCCTCCAGTCATGTTCGCATTTACAAGAATGACCTGGAGCACAGTCTTGGCAATGTACTAGTACAATTTGCTGCTACAGTGAAGCTTTGAATGGGAGAGTACAGTACAGTACGGAGAAAAGGCTAAAAACATTTCCAAATGTTGAAATTGCACTAAGAATATATTTATTGGTGATGGTGGCCAACTGAAGAGGTGAAAGATCATTTTTCAAAATGTAAATAATTAAGAAGGCATCACGAGGAAGAATGGTTCACCGCGGACTCTCACGGGTGACACTAACGAGCACTGAAATTGACATTCTGCGAGAACTTGGTTTCAGAGATGGTCACAGACCGGGCCGCAGGGGCGTTGACCCCTGGAATTCTCTCCAGGTAAACTCCAGGTAAGTATTTGCCACTCAGAAAGCATGGAAACCCATTTTGTTTGAGCTTACTTCTGTGAAAGAACATTATAGTTTGTTAAATAAGTGTTTATAACTTTTATTTCTATAACCTACCGGTTCCTTTTCCTTATATTTACAATAGCTCTAAATGCAAGAAATAATCACATTGCATTATCTGCAGCATATCTACGTCCTGAGTGCAATTCTCAACATTTGTTTTTAAAGTACTAAGTAAAGCAACAGCAGCAATGATGATGATAATAATAATTAACCAAAACGTGGGTGCCCACATACAGTTTGTTCCGTGGCACCCACATGACTAGTTGCGACTCTGAAGGAAAGTCATCTACTGGGTAACAGAAAATAACATCATGCTTAAGAGTGACAAGTTAAAACTGTTCAGATGTGGCAATACTGAAGAACTCAAAACGATCACTGGATAAAACACGCACGACGATCATCTCACAGAATGAAAGGGAAATGAATAACAGTTTCAAAACAAAAGGAATAATTTCAGTGGTGACTCAGTTCAAATCACTTGTGCTCTCTCGTTTAGAATATTGTGAGGTGTTGATGGGTGTGTTCAATCAGAGTTATCGGGGCTGGAATCGTTAGAGATCGTTCACTGTCCGCATAGTCAATAATGCATTTATACTACTGGGAACGACTCATGGTACTTGGAATGTACTTTCTGGAGGAAAGTCGTGAGATATATGATACTATATACATGGAACAAACACTGAAAATTAGTGTATGAGGCCTGGTCACAAACCGGGCCGCGTAGACGTTGAAACCGAAACCCTCTCCAGGTATGAACAAGTGTATAGATGTGATCCAGGTGTTCAACAATGCCTTCATTCTCGTTGTGTAATATGATCAAGTGATGATGGAATCTCAGTCTTTGTGGTATTCATATACATATATGTTTACCTGTAGTCAATTCCTAGAATCACCAGTCAGAGAAAAGGCCTCCTGGTTTATGGCCTGATCAATAAAGTTGTTGATGCCAGCCGCACGCAAGCCAACAGAGGCACCACAAAGGTAAGACAGTGATCAGGTAAGTAACCAAAATCTTTTGACTGCAGAGCTAGAGACTGCAATTTTAGTTAAGGTGTTATTTAAGAGCAGCACGTGTAGAAGCAGCAGCAACCCTGGAGCGGACGTGGCACGACAGCAGCAGCAGCCACCCTGGAGCGGACGTGGCACGACAGCAGCAGCAGCCACCCTGGAGCGGACGTGGCACGACAGCAGCAGCAGCCACCCTGGAGCGGACGTGGCACGACAGCAGCAGCAGCAACCCTGGAGCGGACGTGGCACGACAGCAGCAGCAGCCACCCTGGAGCGGACGTGGCACGACAGCAGCAGCAGCCACCCTGGAGCGGACGTGGCACGACAGCAGCAGCAGCAACCCTAGAGCGGACGTGGCACGACAGCAGCAGCAGCAACCCTGGAGCGGACGTGGCACGACAGCAGCAGCAGCAACCCTGGAGCGGACGTGGCACGACAGCAGCAGCAGCAACCCTGGAGCGGACGTGGCACGACAGCAGCAGCAGCAACCCTGGAGCGGACGTGGCACGACAGCAGCAGCAGCAACCCTGGAGCGGACGTGGCACGACAGCAGCAGCAGCAACCCTGGAGCGGACGTGGCACGACAGCAGCAGCAGCAACCCTGGAGCGGACGTGGCACGACAGCAGCAGCAGCAACCCTGGAGCGGACGTGGCACGACAGCAGCAGCAGCAACCCTGGAGCGGACGTGGCACGACAGCAGCAGCAGCAACCCTGGAGCGGACGTGGCACGACAGCAGCAGCAGCAACCCTGGAGCGGACGTGGCACGACAGCAGCAGCAGCAACCCTGGAGCGGACGTGGCACGACAGCAGCAGCAGCAACCCTGGAGCGGACGTGGCACGACAGCAGCAGCAGCAACCCTGGAGCGGACGTGGCACGACAGCAGCAGCAGCAACCCTGGAGCGGACGTGGCACGACAGCAGCAGCGCAACCCTGGAGCGGACGTGGCACGACAGCAGCAGCAGCAACCCTGGAGCGGACGTGGCACGACAGCAGCAGCAGCAACCCTGGAGCGGACGTGGCACGACAGCAGCAGCAGCAACCCTGGAGCGGACGTGGCACGACAGCAGCAGCAGCAACCCTGGAGCGGACGTGGCACGACAGCAGCAGCAGCAACCCTGGAGCGGACGTGGCACGACAGCAGCAGCGCAACCCTGGAGGACTGGCACGACAGCAGCAGCAGCAACCCTGGAGCGGACGTGGCACGACAGCAGCAGCAGCAACCCTGGAGCGGACGTGGCACGACAGCAGCAGCAGCAACCCTGGAGCGGACGTGGCACGACAGCAGCAGCAGCAACCCTGGAGCGGACGGGGCCCGACAGCAGCAGCAGCAACCCTGGAGCGGACGTGGCACGACGCACAGCAGCAACCCTGGAGCGGACGTGGCACGACGCCGGCCCGGTGTGTGCTGCTGCTGCACGTACCACGCCACCACACTACCCTACACCACCACCACACTACCTCTACACTCACACTCTACACTACACTCCACACTACACTCCACACTACACTCCACACTACACTCCACACTACACTCTACACTACACTCCACACTACACTACACTACACCACACTACACTCCACACTACACTCTACACTACACTCTACACTATTCCACACTACACTCCACACTCACACTCCACACTACACTCCACACACACTCTACACTACTACCACACTCACTCCACACTACACTCTACACTACACTCCACACTCACACTACACTCTACACTACCTCCACACTACACTCTACACTACACTCTACACTACACTCCACACTACACTCTACATTACACTACCACACTACCTCCACACTACACTCTACACTACACTCCACACTACACTCTACACTCACACTCCACACTACACTCACACTACACTACACACACACTCCACACTACCTCCACACTACACTCTACACTACACTCACACCACTACCTCTACCTACACCTGCACTACACTCCACACTACACTCTACACTACACTCCACACATACACTCTACACTACACTCCCCACTACACTCTACACTACACTCTACACTACACTCTACACTACACTCTACACTACACTGCACACTACACTCTACACTACACTCTACACTACACTCCACACTACACTCTACACTACCTCTATACTACACCTACACTACTCCCCACACTACACTCTACACTACACTCCACACTACACTCAACACTACATTCTACACTACACTCCACACTACACTATACTACACACTACACTCCACACTACACTCCACACTACACTCTACACTACACTCCACACTACACTCCACACTACACTCTACACTACACTCCACACTACACTCTACACTACACTCCACACTACACTCCACACTACACTCCACACTACACTCTACACTACACTCCACACTACACTCCACACTACACTCCACACTACACTCAACACTACACTCTACACTACACTCTACACTACACTCCACACTACACTCTACACTACACTCTACACTACACTCCACACTACACTCTACACTGCACTCTACACTACACTCTACACTACACTCTACACTTCACTCTACACTACACTCCACACTACACTCCACACTACACTCCACACTTCACTCACACTACACTCTACACTACACTCTACACTTCACTGCACACTACACTCTATACTACACTCCACACTACACTCTACACTACACTACACTCTACACTACACTCTACACTACACTCCACACTACACTCTACACTACACTCCACACTACACTCTACACTACACTCCACACTACACTCTACACTATTCTCCACACTTCACTCCACACTACACTCTACACTACACTCCACACTATACTCCACACTACACTCTACGCTACACTCTACACTACACTCCACACTACACTCTACACTCTACACTACACTCTACACTACACTCCACACTATACTCAACATTACACTCTACACTACACTCTACACTACACTCTACACTACACTGCACACTACACTCTACACTACACTCTACACTACACTACACTCTACACTACACTCCACACTACACTCTACACTACACTCTACACTACACTACACTCTACACTACACTCTACACTACACTCTACACTACACTCTACACTCCACTCCACACTACACTCTACACTACACTACACTCTACACTCCACTACACTCCACACTATACTCCACACTACACTCTACACTACACTCTACACTACAATCTACACTACACTCCACACTACACTCTACACTACACTCCACACTACACTCTACACTACACTACACTCTACACTACACTCCACTCTACACTACACTACACTCTACACTACACTACACTCTACACTACACTCCACACTACACTCTACACTACACTCTACACTACACTACACTCTACACTACACTCCACACTACATTCTACACTACACTCTACACTACACTACACTCTACACTACACTCCACACTACACTCTACACTACACTCTACACTACACTACACTCCACACTACACTCTACACTACACTCTACACTACACTCCACACTACACTCTACACTACACTCTACACTACACTCCACACTACACTCTACACTACACTCTACACTACACTCTACACTACACTCTACACTACACTCTACACTACACTCCACACTACACTCTACACTACACTACACTCCACACTACACTCTACACTACACTCTACACTACACTACACTCTACACTACACTCTACTCTACACTCTACACTACACTCTACACTACACTCTACACTACACTCCACACTACACTCTACACTACACTCCATACTACACTCTACACTACACTCCACACTACACTCTACACTACACTCACTACACTACACTCTACACTACACTCCACACTACACTCTACACTCCACTCTACACTACACTCTACACTACACTCTACACTACACTACACTCTACACTACACTCTACACTACACTCTACACTACACTACACTCCACACTACACTCTACACTACACTCCACACTACACTCTACACTACACTACACTCTACACTACACTCTACACTACACTCTACACTACACTACACTCCACACTACACTCTACACTACACTCTACACTACACTACACTCCACACTACACTCTACACTACACTCTACACTACACTACACTCTACACTACACTCTACACTACACTCTACACTACACTTCACACTACACTCTACACTACACTCCACACTACACTCTACACTACACTCTACACTACACTCTACACTACACTACACTCTACACTACACTCCACACTACACTCTACACTACACTCTACACTACACTCCACACTACACTCTACACTACACTCTACACTACACTCCACACTACACTCTACACTACACTCCACACTACACTCTACACTACACTCTACACTACACTCCACACTACACTCCACTCCACACTACACTCTACACTACACTCTACACTACACTACACTCTACACTACACTCTACACTACACTCTACACTACACTACACTCCACACTACACTCTACACTACACTCCACACTACACTCTACACTACACTACACTCTACACTACACTCTACACTACACTCTACACTACACTACACTCCACACTACACTCTACACTACACTCTACACTACACACCTCCACACTACCCCTCTACACTACACTCTACACTACACTACACTCTACACTACACTCTACACTACACTCTACACCACTCTACACTACCTCCACACTACACTCCACTACACTCCTACACTACCACTACACTACACTCCACACTACACTCTACACTACACTCCACACTACACTCTACACTACACTCTACACTACACTCTACACTACACTCTACACTACACTCTACACTACACTCTACACTACACTCCACACTACACTCTACACTACACTCTACACTACACTCTACACTCTACACTACACTCTACACTACACTACACTCTACACTACACTCCACACTACACTCTACACTACACTACACTACACTCCACACTACACTCTACACTACACTACACTCTACACTACACTACACTACACTCTACACTACACTCTACACACGGTGTCTGATAAGACACATTTATATATGGAGGTTACATGTGAAGTAGACTTGAGTTTAGTGAGGTAAGGTGAGCTCAACACTTGTGAGATCATCAAGTGGCGTCACTGGGTAGCTGCCCATTTGCTTTGCTAAGCCTTATCACAACTCTTGGGCATGACTGCCTTTCACTAGTGGGGTCCCGCTGACCTGTGACTTTGCCTGCAGCTGCTGCACCTCATCTGACTTCAGAATACAAGTGTTCGGCTTCCTGCCTTTGCTTCAGATTCATCAAGACTGAGGTACTGAAAGTTACCTTCAAGGTTGAGGGACTCATTACCTCATCTTTTCCTGTATTCTGTATATAACCAGAGTTTTTTCAATATAAATTGAAAAAACCTCTGGTTGGCGAAACGTCTTCAAAATAAAAATTCCCAGGAGTTGCGAGAGTGTCTTGCTCACATTCTGTGGCATCCTCCCCTGAATTCATTTGTCGGCCTATTTTTGTGTCGTTAGGGAATTTACTCTTACCATTTTTTATTCCCTTGACAAGGTCATTAATGTAGTATATGATGAGCAACGAGGGGCCCAAAACTGATCCTTGGTAAACGCCACTTTTGACTGGTCCCCATTCTGATTTCACCCCCATTTATGCAGACTATCTGTCAGCCATGTCTCGATGCATGGAAGAATTTTTCCTCGCAGAGCTTGTGCACCCACTTTGGGTAACAGTCTTCAGTGACTATCAAAAACCTTACTAAAAGTCAAGCAGATGCCATCATATTCATCATGGTCCACTGCTTCAAATGCCTTACTGATAAAGGTCAGTAAATGTGTTAGGCAGGAACTCCCTGTTCAGACTCGTTAATAAAATTATGCTCCTCAAGATGGGTTCTAATTATATGCACTACTATTGATTATAATAATTTTCCCACTATTGAGGTCACTCTGGGCGGTAATTCGATGGTAGGGATTTATCTTCCGGTTTGAAGATAGGAATTATATTAGCCATCCTCAGGTTACTTAAGAACATAAGAAAGGAGGAACACTGCAGCAGGCCTGTTGGCCCATACTAGGCAAGTCCTTCACAATCCATCCCACTAACAGAATATTTGCTCAACCCAATTTTCAATGCTACCCAAGAAATACGCTTTGATAGTTAATTCTATTAACTCTTGTGCAAGTCCCACTCAAATCCAACCCCTCCAACTCATGAATTTATCCAACCTAAATTTGAAATTACCAAAGGTCCAAGCTTCAATAACCCTACAAGTCAGACTGTTCCACTCATCAACCACCCCATCTCCAAACCCGGTCTCAGACCAGACTTCATGCTGGATCAAGGCCTGATCAATCAGGTCGTTAATGACGGCCACACACAGTCCAACACACGAACCACAGCCCGGCTGATCAGCAGTTAACTTGAGGAACTTATGAAGTTCCCTCTTGAGGACAGCAAAGGGGGTTATGGGCCCATTACACTTATTTTGCTGTCTCAGTGTACATATGACACTCCTGCATCGTCTGTCGAGTATCTTGCTTTTGTAGTGAGTGAGGATAAGCAGAGGCTACGGGTAGATGGCAGTACCAGTTCAGGGAAGAATGTGTAAAACTGACTAGAGTGATAAACAAGGGTTACAGAGTACGCTAGCAAGAAAGTGAGTGAACGAGTGGGTGAGCTTGTCGTAGCGAGTGGGTGAGCTTGTCGTAGCGAGTGGGTGAGCTTGTCGTAGCGAGTGGGTGAGACAACTAGTAAGCCAGTGAGTTTGAGCCGTTCTAAGTGAAGGCGTCCCTTGCTGGTCCTGGTAACCTAGTGTCACCCATCTACAGGTACTGTTATTATGACTTTACGACTTGCGTAAACCAGCCTCCTCAACCCCCCCCCCTCCCATCCCTATCCTCCCGCATAACGTATTCACTAGATGTCATCAGCCACGCACAACGGAATTCATACAAATTCGGATGAAATAGTTTTTCGATTTGTTGTCCACAATACTGATGACGGGAGGGATGTGTACCTTGATCCAGCCATCACAGTAATACCTGGAAGTTGTTCTGGGGTCGACGCCCATGCCCGGTCCTCGACCAGGCCTCCCGGTGGACCAGGGCCTGATCAATCAGGCTGTTACCTTTGGCCGCACGTAGTCCAACGTACTAACTACAGCCCGGCTGATCCGGCACCCTCTTGAAGGCAGCCAGGAGCCTATTGGTAATTCCCCTTATGCATGGTGGGATGCTGTTGAACAGCCTTGGGCCCCGGACACTTAAGTGTACCAATGGCGCCCCTACTTTTCATTGGGGTAATTTGCACCGCCTGCCCAGTCTTTTACTTTCATAGGGAGTGATTTATGTGTGCAGATTCGGGACCATCCCTTCTAGGATTTTCCAAGTGTAGATTATGATGTATCTCTCTCGCCTGCGTTCCAGCGAGTACATGTCAAGTGCTTCAAAGTGTTCCCAGTAGTTGAGGTGTTTGGTGGAACTTATATGTACAGTAAAGGTTCTCTGTACACTCTCTAGATCTGCAATTTCACCTGTTTTAAACGGAGATGTTAATGTACAGCATTAACATCACTGGCTTGTCATCTCGTGTTTTGAACGTTCTTATTATCCATCCTATCATTTTCTTTGCAGTTGTGATCGTGGCATTGTGATCGTGGCATTGTTGTGATCGTGGCATTGTGATCGTGGCATTGTTGTGATCCTTTTTTTTGAGTTTAGATAAATTTTATAGATATTTTTTTTATTATCTTCGGTGATTAGTGTGGTTTTGTGGATTATTTTTAACAAAATTCATAACAAGAATGTATTGTGCCCAGTGAGAAGAAATTCTGAGGCCCTTAAAAAATTATGTCTAGTAGTATTAACAATATACCGTGTCAGAAATGTCTAATGGTGTCAAAACAACCCTTCCCACCCCCGCTAAAACTACCCTTCCCGCCCCCACCAAACTACCCTTGACGCTCCCCCCCCAACTACCATTCCCTCCCCCATCAAAACTAAACTTCCCTCCCCCACCAAACTACCCTTGACGCCACTGCCAAAACTACCCTTCCCGCCCCAACTACCCTTCCTTCCCCCATCAAAACTAAACTTCCCTCCCCCTCCTAAACTACCCCTCCCCTGCGCGCGCACACACTAAACGCACCAACTACCACATGTAAACAAAGTGTTACATATTCAGCTACAGACTCCGTGAAGACTTGATAACAACTGATACAAAAGTCGTATCAGAGCTTGAGCTTGGGGAGACTGATCGTCTTTATGCATGTGGATCATAAAGGCGATTATTAGGCGAATTTGTCCACGTTTGCACTTAGGGGTTATGCTGACAAGACAACTCATCTCGATTCATTGAATATTGGCTTCGAGTATTCCACCTGTTGAGTTATAAGTGGTATATATACGATATGGGAAGTAACTCGTGATAAAATTTTGATAAATATTGCTGTAAGGACTTGAACAACTAAAGTGATGTGACTGAATTAAATAATGTGAAGGGTAGTAGTGTCAAGCTTAAGTCAAAGTCATAATAGATTTCGGAGGAAAGTGGTGCGGGCGCCAGAGAGTCTGGGACGCACCTGCAGCTGGCCAGGCTGCCACCAACACTCAACCAGCATAATGTATATCCCACACTCCACTATACCCATATATATTCCTATTTCCCTGCACCTACCTATATTCCTAAGGAGGTAATAAAAAAAAGCTATGAAATACCCCAGGTAATCACGTGTAAGGTAAAATAGCCGGCGAGAGATGTTATGAGGAGTCCCCGGGGTGTGTTATGCTGAGTGAGTGGCCGCGAGAACGGAATCTGAGTCTGCGGGAGTAACAGGTGACACAGGCAGCGACAGCCACGACGATGACGACGACAGCGACGACGACGATGATGACGACAACACCGACGACGATGACGACGACAACGACTGCAGTTGCGGAGGTGCCGCACTTGTGTCAAGGAAACTTGACAACGTGTGGCTACCGCAAGACAAGTACTGAGACACTGGAGGTTCCCTGCTGACTCCTCATGACCTACAACAACAAACAACAACAACAATAATAATAACAATAGGACCTCAATGGTAATACATCAGACTTACTTTAATGAGAAGTAATAACATTGTTTTACCATTGTTATACCATTGCTGTACCAGTCTTGCACCAGTTGTACCATTGTTATACAAGTTTTTTTTTACCAGTGTTGTACCATTGTTATACCACTGTACCATCATTGTATCAGCTTGGTACCAATGTAAGCATCGTACCAATGTGACAGGTAGTGTAGGAAAATGCATTCTGCACATTGTTTCCTCTCTGCTATCCGCCAGCCACTGTCTGCTATCCGCCAGCCACTGTCTGCTATCCGCCAGCCACTGTCTGCTATCCGCCAGCCACTGTCTGCTATCCGCCAGCCACTGTCTGCTATCCGCCAGCCACTGTCTGCTATCCGCCAGCCACTGTCTGCTATCCGCCAGCCACTGTCTGCTATCCGCCAGCCACTGTCTGCTATCCGCCAGCCACTGTCGTATCCGCCAGCCACTGTCTGCTATCCGCCAGCCACTGTCTGCTATCCGCCAGCCACTGTCTGCTATCCGCCAGCCACTGTCTGCTATCCGCCAGCCACTGTCTGCTATCCGCCAGCCACTGTCAAAAGACCTAGGGACTGATTACCTCACCTTTCACTGTCTTATTTGTATAGTTCTGTAAGGTTGAGGGACTGATTACCTCATCCTCCACTGCCATCGTATGTCAACTCTGCATTTAAATTATAAATCCAGTGGCGGGCAAAACGTCTTCAAATGATGGCACCCAGGTGTCGCACATGTGCCTAATTTCTCGTGTATCCGGCCTCTAATAGATGCGTCTAATAGAGGCGTCTAATAGAGGCGTCTAATGAAGGCCTCTAATACAGGCGTCTAATACAGGCTTTGCTGTCTCCTCCATAAGAAACTCTCTGATAGTTCGTTAAAGTACCACCTAAGAACTTCCATGATTAACCCCATAATTACTTACATGGTAGGCACACCATCTATTCTAATCTGTATCTTAAGACCTCCTCCCTGTCTCTTGCCACTGAGCTATGTTTCAGCTGTCTAACAGCGCTCCTGTCTCCCCCTTATCTTTGAATATCGGTACAACTGCCTAATTTATGTTTTCAACTGAGGCTGCTGGCAGTATTTATGTGTTCCTGGTGGTGTCACTGCCTGGTCTGGTTCCCGTGATGTACTCTGGTTGTCCTGGTTCCCGTGATGTACTCTGGTTATCCTGGTTCCCGTGATGTACTCTGGTTATCCTGGTTCCTGTGATGTACTCTGGTTGTCCTGATTCCCGTGATGTACTCTGGTTGTCCTGGTTCTCGTGATGTACTCTGGTTGTCCTGGTTCCCGTGATGTACTCTGGTTGTCCTGGTTCCCGTGATGTACTCTGGTTATCCTGGTTCCCGTGATGTACTCTGGTTATCCTGGTTCCCGTGATGTACTCTGGTTATCCTGGTTCTCGTGATGTACTCTGGTTATCCTGGTTCCCGTGATGTACTCTGGTTGTCCTGGTTCCCGTGATGTACTCTGGTTATCCTGGTTCCCGTGATGTACTCTGGTTGTCCTGGTTCCCGTGATGTACTCTGGTTGTCCTGGTTCCCGTGATGTACTCTGGTTGTTCTGGTTCCCGTGATGTACTCTGGTTGTCCTGGTTCCCGTGATGTACTCTGGTTATCCTGGTTCCCGTGATGTACTCTGGTTATCCTGGTTCCCGTGATGTACTCTGGTTGTCCTGGTTCTCGTGATGTACTCTGGTTATCCTGGTTCCCCTGATATACTCTGGTTGTCCTGGTTCTCGTAATGTACTCTGGTTGTCCTGGTTCCCGTGATGTACTCTGGTTGTTCTGGTTCTCCTAAAGTACTCTGGTTATCCTGGTTCCCGTGAAGTACTCTGGTTGTCCTGGTTCCCGTGATGTACTCTGGTTGTCCTGGTTCTCGTAATGTACTCTGGTTATTCTGGTTCCCGTGATGTACTATGGTTGTCCTGGTTCCCATGATGTACTTTGGTTGTCCTGGTTCCCGTGATGTACTCTGGTTGTCCTGGTTCCCGTGATGTACTCTGGTTGTCCTGGTTCCCGTGATGTACTCTGGTTATCCTGGTTCCCGTGATGTACTCTGGTTGTCCTGGTTCTCGTGATATACTCTGGTTGTCCTGGTTCCCGTGATGTACTCTGGTTGTCGTGGTTCCCGTGATATACTCTTGTTGTCCTGGTTCCCGTGATATACTCTGGTTGTCCTGGTTCTCGTAATGTACTCTGGTTGTCCTGGTTCCCGTGATGTACTCTGGTTGTCCTGGTTCCCGTGATATACTCTGGTTATCCTGGTTCTCGTAATGTATTCTGGTTGTCCTGGTTCCCGTGATGTACTCTGGTTATCCTGGTTCTCGTAATGTACTCTGGTTATCCTGGTTCCCGTGATGTACTCTGGTTGTCTTGGTTCCCGTGATGTACTCTGGTTATCCTGGTTCCCGTGATGTACTCTGGTTATCCCGGTTCCCGTGATATACTCTGGTTGTCCTGGTTCTCGTAATGTACTCTGGTTGTCCTGGTTCCCGTGATGCACTCTGGTTGTCCTGGTTCTCGTAATGTACTCTGGTTATCCTGGTTCCCGTGATGTACTCTGGTTCTCCTGTTTCCCGTGATGTACTCTGGTTGTCCTGTTTCTCGTAATGTACTCTGGTTATCCTGTTTCCCGTGATGTACTCTGGTTGTCCTGGTTCCCGTGATGTACTCTTGTTGTCCTGGTTCCCGTGATGTACTCTGGTTGTCCTGGTTCCCGTGATGTACTCTGGTTATCCTGGTTCCCGTGATGTACTCTGGTTATCCTGGTTCCCGTGATATACTCTTGTTGTCCTGGTTCCCGTGATATACTCTGGTTGTCCTGGTTCTCGTAATGTACTCTGGTTGTCCTGGTTCCCGTGATGTACTCTGGTTGTCCTGGTTCCCGTGATATACTCTGGTTATCCTGGTTCTCGTAATGTATTCTGGTTGTCCTGGTTCCCGTGATGTACTCTGGTTGTCCTGGTTCTCGTAATGTACTCTGGTTATCCTGGTTCCCGTGATGTACTCTGGTTGTCTTGGTTCCCGTGATGTACTCTGGTTATCCTGGTTCCCGTGATGTACTCTGGTTATCCCGGTTCCCGTGATATACTCTGGTTGTCCTGGTTCTCGTAATGTACTCTGGTTGTCCTGGTTCCCGTGATGCAATCTGGTTGTCCTGGTTCTCGTAATGTACTCTGGTTATCTTGGTTCCCGTGATGTACTCTGGTTGTCCTGTTTCCCGTGATGTACTCTGGTTGTCCTGTTTCTCGTAATGTACTCTGGTTATCCTGTTTCCCCTGATGTACTCTGGTTGTCCTGGTTCCCGTGATGTACTCTTGTTGTCCTGGTTCCCGTGATGTACTCTGGTTGTCCTGGTTCCCGTGATGTACTCTGGTTATCCTGGTTCCCGTGATGTACTCTGGTTATCCTGGTTCCCGTGATGTACTCTGGTTGTCCTGGTTCTCGTAATGTACTCTGGTTGTCCTGGTTCTCGTAATGTACTCTGGTTGTCCTGGTTCCTGTGATGTACTCTGGTTGTCCTGGTTCCTGTGATGTACTCTGGTTGTCCTGGTTCCCGTGATGTACTCTGGTTATCCTTGTTCCCGTGATGTACTCTGGTTGTCCTGGTTCTCGTGATATACTCTGGTTGTCCTGGTTCCCGTGATATAATCTGGTTGTCCTGGTTCTCGTAATGTACTCTGGTTGTCCTGGTTCCCGTGATGTACTCTGGTTGTCCTGGTTCTCGTAATGTACTCTGGTTATCCTGGTTCCCGTGATGTACTCTGGTTGTCCTGGTTCCCGTAATGTACTCTGGTTATCCGGTTCCCGTGATGTACTCTGGTTATCCTGGTTCCCGTGATGTACTCTGGTTATCCTGGTTCTCGTGATGTACTCTGGTTGTCCTGGTTCTCGTGATGTACTCTGGTTATCCTGGTTCTCGTGATGTACTCTGGTTATCCTGGTTCTCGTGATGTACTCTGGTTGTCCTGGTTCCCGTGATGTACTCTGGTTGTCCTGGTTCTCGTGATGTACTCTGGTTGTCCTGGTTCCCGTGATGTACTCTGGTTGTCCTGGTTCTCGTGATGTACTCTGGTTATCCTGGTTCCCGTGATGTACTCTGGTTATCCTGGTTCTCATGATGTACTCTAGTTATCCTGGTTCTCGTGATGTACTCTGGTTGTCCTGGTTCTCGTGATGTACTCTGGTTATCCTGGTTCTCGTGATGTACTCTGGTTGTCCTGGTTCTCGTGATGTACTCTGGTTATCCTGGTTCTCGTGATGTACTCTGGTTGTCCTGGTTCTCGTGATGTACTCTGGTTGTCCTGGTTCCCGTGATGTACTTGACTATTCAAAGGGTCATTAAGATTGCATTTTACTGTTAAAATATTTGTATTTACTATCAGATTTAGAACATGTATGAGACTTGTGGATAATTGTGTGAAGGGGACGGAGGGAGGGAGGGAGAGAGAGAAAAAGAGAGAGGGAGGGAGAGAGGGAAAGAGGGAGAGAGGGAGAGAGATGAAACACAGGTGGTGCTCCCAGCGTCCGCACACCTGGCCAGCAGCGCCTCACCCTGAGTCACAATAATAGTTGCAATGCCCCCTACACTACCACTACCACCACTACTACCACTACCACCACTACTACCACTACCACCACTACTACCACTACCACTACTACTACCACTACCACCACTACTACCACTACACCATACTACACATACCTACCACTACACCACACCTACACCTACCACCACTACTACCACAACCTCACTACCACCAACCATACACCACCACTCACTACTACCACAACCTGCACTACCACACCTACCACACTACTACTACCACAACCTGCACTACCACCACCTACACCACTCACTACCACACTACTACCACAACGCACTACAACCCAAACACCACTACTCACTACCACCACCACACTACTACCACAACCTGCACCACCACACTACTACTACCAACACCTGCACACACGCACCACCACCTACATACTACTCACAACCTGCACCAGCACCACACACTACTACAACCACACCTCACTACCACCACACCATACACCACTACTACCACAACCTGCACTACCACCACTATTACTACCACAACCTGCACTAGCACCACCACTACTACTACCACAACCTGCACTACCACCAAACACCATACACCACCACCACTACTACCACAACCTGCGCTACCACCACCACACCATACACCACCACTACTACCACAACCTGCACTAGCACCACCACTATTACTACCACAACCTGCACTACCACCAAAACACCATACACCACCACCACTACTACCACAACCTGCGCTACCACCACCACACCATACACCACCACTACTACTACCACAACCTGCACTACCACCACCACACCATACACCACCACTACTACTACCACAACCTGCACTACCACCACTATAACACATATACTACTTTAAGTAAAAATAAATGGTGGCGTCTTGGGGTACCAACCTGCCCAGTCTAGGGGCATTTATAATATTAAAAGAATACCAACCTGATTTATCAGGAAGAATCAGTTCACCTTTATATTATTATTAATAAGGACAGGAATTTTTATAAAAAATATAAATCTGTTAATAGTAAACTAACATATACAACAACACCAGTTCACCTTCACCCAGTACTCACATTAGCTCACTAGCACACTGCTACTAGTGGTTAAAAAATATAATCATTTATAAACAGGGAGACTCTATGCTTTCCCCCCTTCTGAAGGTCTCAGCCTGCAGGCACATTACCAACTGTGCTCTTCACTACACAGGCCTCTGCACACTAGGGCCTTATAGGTAAACATGAGACCACCAAAACCAATAAATAACCTATAGCATAAACTTCCACAAAATCATCCCTCCCTACTTACACAAACACAAAACCACAACGACTTATTCCAGCCGCTGCTCTCCCAAAAACACACCTCACCTGCTCCTGTCCTGGCTACTCTTCAGGACTAATACGCGTCCGGTTTCAGAACAAATTCCGTAAACTGACATTATATATGGAGCGTTTTTTATACACATTTTCTACAATACCCTGCGTAATACCCCGTTCCCTAGACCACTGGTCTCACTCAGCTGTAAACACTCGGCTACAGAAAGTCAAGGAATAAAAATGGGAAATTAACCTAAGGTCTGAGGAAACACAAAATTCACCAAAAATAAGAAAATTGCATCAAGCACTGTCTTGGTGCAATTTGCTTTTATATAGAAAAACAAAATAAACATTTAACACCTTAAATTTGATCCCTACAATGAGCACTGCTAATCCCAAGACGTGAGAAACTCGTTTAATTAACATAAAAGTGATCAGGTTTTACGCCAGATGAGTCACAGTTATGCTTTACAGGTGTACTCTTAAACCACAGTGATGCTTTACAGGTGTACTCTTAAACCACAGTTATACTTTACAGGTGTACTCTTAAACCACAGTGATGCTTTACAGGTGTACTCTTAAACCACAGTGATGCTTTACAGGTGTACTCTTAAACCACAGTGATGCTTTACAGGTGTACTCTTAAACCACAGTGATGCTTTACAGGTGTACTCTTAAACCACAGTGATGCTTTACAGTGTACTCTTAAACCACAGTGATGCTTTACAGGTGTACTCTTAAACCACAGTGATGCTTTACAGGTGTACTCTTAAACCACAGTGATGCTTTACAGGTGTACTCTTAAACCACAGTGATGCTTTACAGGTGTACTCTTAAACCACAGTGATGCTTTACAGGTGTACTCTTAAACCACAGTGATGCTTTACAGGTGTACTCTTAAACCACAGTGATGCTTTACAGGTGTACTCTTAAACCACAGTGATGCTTTACAGGTGTACTCTTAAACCACAGTGATGCTTTACAGGTGTACTCTTAAACCACAGTGATGCTTTACAGGTGTACTCTTAAACCACAGTGATGCTTTACAGGTGTACTCTTAAACCACAGTGATGCTTTACAGGTGTACTCTTAAACCACAGTGATGCTTTACAGGTGTACTCTTAAACCACAGTGATGCTTTACAGGTGTACTCTTAAACCACAGTGATGCTTTACAGGTGTACTCTTAAACCACAGTGATGCTTTACAGGTGTACTCTTAAACCACAGTGATGCTTTACAGGTGTACTCTTAAACCACAGTGATGCTTTACAGGTGTACTCTTAAACCACAGTGATGCTTTACAGGTGTACTCTTAAACCACAGTGATGCTTTACAGGTGTACTCTTAAACCACAGTGATGCTTTACAGGTGTACTCTTAAACCACAGTGATGCTTTACAGGTGTACTCTTAAACCACAGTGATGCTTTACAGGTGTACTCTTAAACCACAGTGATGCTTTACAGGTGTACTCTTAAACCACAGTGATGCTTTACAGGTGTACTCTTAAACCACAGTGATGCTTTACAGTGTGTACTCTTAAACCACAGTGATGCTTTACAGGTGTACTCTTAAACCACAGTGATGCTTTACAGTTGTACTCTTAAACCACAGTGATGCTTTACAGGTGTACTCTTAAACCACAGTGATGCTTTACAGGTGTACTCTTAAACCACAGTGATGCTTTACAGTTGTACTCTTAAACCACAGTGATGCTTTACAGGTGTACTCTTAAACCACAGTGATGCTTTACAGGTGTACTCTTAAACCACAGTGATGCTTTACAGGTGTACTCTTAAACCACAGTGATGCTTTACAGGTGTACTCTTAAACCACAGTGATGCTTTACAGGTGTACTCTTAAACCACAGTGATGCTTTACAGGTGTACTCTTAAACCACAGTGATGCTTTACAGTTGTACTCTTAAACCACAGTGATGCTTTACAGGTGTACTCTTAAACCACAGTGATGCTTTACAGGTGTACTCTTAAACCACAGTGATGCTTTACAGGTGTACTCTTAAACCACAGTGATGCTTTACAGGTGTACTCTTAAACCACAGTGATGCTTTACAGGTGTACTCTTAAACCACAGTGATGCTTTACAGGTGTACTCTTAAACCACAGTGATGCTTTACAGGTGTACTCTTAAACCACAGTGATGCTTTACAGTTGTACTCTTAAACCACAGTGATGCTTTACAGTTGTACTCTTAAACCACAGTGATGCTTTACAGGTGTACTCTTAAACCACAGTGATGCTTTACAGTTGTACTCTTAAACCACAGTGATGCTTTACAGGTGTACTCTTAAACCACAGTGATGCTTTACAGGTGTACTCTTAAACCACAGTGATGCTTTACAGGTGTACTCTTAAACCAGGGTGATGCTTTACAGGTGTACTCTTAAACCACAGTGATGCTTTACAGGTGTACTCTTAAACCAGGGTGATGCTTTACAGGTGTACTCTTAAACCACAGTGATGCTTTACAGGTGTACTCTTAAACCACAGTGATGCTTTACAGGTGTACTCTTAAACCACAGTGATGCTTTACAGGTGTACTCTTAAACCACAGTGATGCTTTACAGGTGTACTCTTAAACCAGGGTGATGCTTTACAGGTGTACTCTTAAACCACAGTGATGCTTTACAGGTGTACTCTTAAACCACAGTGATGCTTTACAGGTGTACTCTTAAACCACAGTGATGCTTTACAGGTGTACTCTTAAACCACAGTGATGCTTTACAGGTGTACTCTTAAACCAGGGTAATGCACCGTCACAATAGTGTTTTTCACACACCTACTTTGTTGCATTTTATTATACATGACACAAAAAAAATATACAGCTGACTGGGTTACCTCTGTACACCTGAATAATATAGAGAGAATAGACAATAATTATATACAAGTGAACTTATTTATATCAATACTAAAATTATAAATTGAGAAAGTCTCTCTTTAAACGGTATTATTGACCATTATCACACAACTCTGTTTTGCAAAAATAAAACAGCCATTTTATGTAAACAAAGTCTCCACATTAATTACTTGATTATTATAAATTGAGAAACACTTTCAAAAATATATAAACAAAGGCCTGGTCACAGACCGGGCCGCAGGGGCGTTGACCCCTGGAATTCTCTCCAGGTAAACTCCAGGTAAAGTCTCCAGAAACAGTGCAAAAAATTATTGTACATATTAATTACTACAAACTGAAAATTACATTATCCACCCCGCGTCTCACAGCAATATAAGTTAGCAAAACTGACTACACAAAACACACATCTGGGAGAAATTGGAAAGCACGGGAGGGAAAATTACCAGACTTTAAAACTGGGTAGTTAGTCACATATAAATTTTGTCAGTGGGACTATGGTCTTGAAGAAGCACTGGAGTCATAATCGTTGACCCTCAAATGTGGGCCTCCCAGGCCTTCAATTACACTGTCATTCCAAGGAACCCTGGAGTCACCCCACATTGGTAATCCCCCCCCCCCCAGGAGAAAAACCAGGTGGGTCCTGAAGAAACACAGCAAACACAGGATTACTATTCATGACCCAAATATGGTGAGGCATCACCGCCAACACCTTACCACTACCTTTGGTCCAACACTCCCTACACCAACATCACACAGGTGAGGCATCACCCCTAACACCTTAGAATGTTAGCATACCTTACCTAGGCATGTACTGACGTGACTACCATCAAAAACACACACCCCTATGAAATCTGATATCCCCCCCCCCCACCGAGCTTCAATCCACTAGGTGGTCAGAAATGTCATCTACTCACCCACTGGTTAGCAGTAATCTAAAACCAAGACAACAGTGCATAAGTGTTCGCAATAAAGCGAACAGAATCCTTGGCTTCATATCAAGAAGCATAAATAATAGAAGTCCTCAGGTTGTTCTTCAACTCTATATATCCTTGGTTAGGCCTCATCTAGATTATGCTGCACAGTTCTGGTCACCGTATTACAGAATGGATATAAATGCTCTGGAAAACGTACAGAGGAGGATGACAAAGTTGATCCCATGTATCAGAAATCTTCCCTATGAGGATAGACTGAGGGATCTGAATCTGCACTCTATAGAAAGGCGTAGAATTAGGGGGGATATGATTGAGGTGTATAAATGGAAAACAGGAATAAATAAAGGGGATGTAAATAGCGTGCTAAAAATATCTAGTATTGACAGGACTCGCAGCAATGGCTTTAAGTTGGATAAATTCAGATTCAGGAAGGATATAGGAAAGCATTGGTTTGGTAATAGAGTTGTCGATGAGTGGAACAAACTCCCGAGTACAGTTATAGAGGCTAAAACGTTGTGTAGTTTTAAAAATAGGCTAGATAAATATATGAGTGGGTGCGGGTGGGTATGAGTTGGTCCTGACTAGCTTGTGGTACTAGGTCAGATGACGTGCTCCTTCCATAAGTGAATGTAACCTGACCTGCTGGGTCGGGGCATTGGCTTAAGCCGGTGGGAGACTTGGATTTGCCTCGCATGGGCCAGTAGGCCTGCTGCAGTGTTCCTTCTTTCTTATGTTCTTATGCAAAACCAGAGCAGATTGATGTTCTACACACTACATTATGTACATTACACAGGAGACAATGCATCAGCAACCCCATTCACTGTCCTCTTCACATAATGAATCACTAAATTCAGAGGTTGGAGGAGCAAAGCCCATCTAGTGGGTCTTTGGGGTTTTTCATTAGGTGAAGGAAACGTAAAGGATTGTGGTTACTATACACAGTTATAGGATGAATTGATCCTGATACATAAACTGAAAAATGTTGCACAGCCAACACTAAAGCAAGAGTCTCCTTGTCTATGGTGGCACAGTTTCTCTGGTGTTTCCCAGAGAAGCAGCTGACTGGCAATAATTGTCCTGCTACTTCTTGTAATAACACAGCACCAACACCAGTATCACTGGCGTCTACTTGTAGACAAAATGGCAGTTCAAAATTGGGACTAGTCAACACAGGAGCATTAGTAAGCAGAGTTTTTACATTTTCAAATGACCTCTGACACTTCATGTCCCACACAAATTTCCACTTGGGACTAATAAGGTCTGTGAGGGGAGAGATCACCGTTGACAAATTCGGACAGAACTTTCTGTACTATGTTACCATGCACGAAATGCATAACCTCCTTTCACTTCTTTGGGACAGAGAAACTGTCTATACCGCCACCTTGGCATTCACAGGGGTCACTTTTCCCTGGCCAATTACATGTCCTAGAAAAGTTATCTGGGCTTGTCCAAAAACACTTTTTGCCAAATTGACTGTGAGCTGAGCATCAGTGAGCTTGGTAAAAATAGTCTCTCAGCTGTTTCACATGTGCTGCCCAAGAATCACTGAAAATAACAAGATCATCAATATAACACCTCACTCCAGCTAGGCCACGTATAACGTCCTGCATTCTGCGTTGAAAACGGGAGGGAGTTACGAAGCCTGAATGGAAGAACCCTGTACTGAAAAAGCCCATCTGGTGTTACAAAAGCAGAGATGTCACTGGCACATGGGTTAAAGGTATCTGATAATAACCCTTCAACAGGTCTAATTTACTTTCATATTTAGCTCCCCCCACTGCATTAATGACATCATCCATTCTAGTTATTAAATTAACGTTGTGGTAGTCAGTACACATCTTCATGAGGCCTTCTGGTTTAGGAACCATTAAGCAAGGTGATGCCTACTCACCCTCGCTCGGTACTATTAAATTATTGTCAAGTAGGAATTTATCCTCCTGCTCCATACTTGCTTTCTTTTCTGGGTTCATTCTATAACGGACTTGCCGAATTGGTTTAGCTTTCCCTACATCTATATCATGGGGCTTTAAATTGCTTACCTTAGGGGTATCCCCAAACAAATCCTCAAAATTCAAGAGAAGCTGAACCATCTCTGCAATCCTGTCCTTGCTAAGGCCTAACATACAGTGTGTAGGGTCCTTTAACAATGTCCTGTTACTAAGATGTACATCTGTGGTTTCCTGTAAATCAGTGTCCAACCCTGGGTCACCTACTATACCTGGAGAGGGTTTCGGGGGTCAACGCCCCCGCGGCCCGGTCTGAGACCAGGCCTCTATATTAACACTCGCCACACCAGATCTTTGATGGTACCTTTTTAGTGTGCATGCACATCACGTTCAGACTTCCGCCGCCCAGGGGTGGGAATTCCGTAAGTTTGATCAGTGACCTTTTTCACCACTTTGTACGGCCCACTGTACCTTGCTTTTAAGGCATTACCAGGCACTGGCTCCAGTGCTAGCACCTCGTCTCCAACTCCAAAAAGTACGGGGCACTGTCTTGCTGTCAAATAGTCTCTTCATCTTGATCTGTCTGTTGTGCAGGTTCTCAGATGCCAGGCACTTCACATGAGCCAAACAGTCTCTGAAAGTGAGAAAAGACTCCAAGGGGAAGCATCATGATCACCATCTAGCCAGTGTTCCTTCAAAATAGTCAATGGCCCCCGTACTTTGTGACCATAGATCAGTTCAAAAGGACTATAGCCCAGTGATTCCTAAGTGCTGTCCCTAACGGCAAATAAAAGGAGGGGAATACCCTCATCCCAGTCCTTCTGGTACTGGGTACAATAAGCACGTATCATTGTCTTGAGAGACGTGAAACCCGCTCCACCACCCCTTGACTTTCTGGGTGATAGGCTGTGGAGGTTGTCATTTTAATGTTAAATTCCCCCAGGACTGTACGGAAATCCTTAGATATAAAATTTGACCCTCGATCTGTCTGAATTTTCTTAGGGATCTCAACTTGAGTAAAAAAAAATCACCAATGCTTTCAAAACCACACGTGTAGTAATTTCACGTAGCGGGATGGCCTCGGGGAACCTGGTAGTAGAGCAAATAATAGTAAGTACTGGTTACTTAACTTAGTTTTGGGTAGTGGACCCACACAATCCACAATTAGCCTGTTAAAAGGTTCTCCAACTACTGCGATTGGTTTAAGTGGGGCAGGCTTAATTGATTAAGTTTTCATACCCTTTGGCAAATATGACATGATTCAATATACTCACTGACTCCCATATCTGAGGCCAGTAAAAATGTTTGGAAACCTCGCCCATTGATTTTTTTAATACCTAAATGTCCTCCCATGGGAACATCATGGGTCAAACTTAAAACTTGACACCTAAATGACTCTGGCACAACCACTTGGTAGACTGCCTCTCTGGCACAGCCACTTGGTAGAGTGCCTCTCTGGCACAACCACTTGGTAGACTGCCTCTCTGGCACAGCCACTTGGTAGAGTGCCTCTCTGGCACAACCACTTGGTAGACTGTCTCTCTGGCACAACCACTCGGTAGACTGCCTCTCTGGCACAGCCACTTGGTAGACTGCCTCTCTGGCACAACCACTTGGTAGAATGCCTCTCTGGCACAACCACTCGGTAGACTGCCTCTCTGGCACAACCACTTGGTAGAGTGCCTCTCTGGCACAACCACTTGGTAGACTGCCTCTCTGGCACAACCACTTGGTAGACTGCCTCTCTGGCACAACCACTTGGTAGACTGCCTCTCTGGCACAACCACTCGGTAGACTGCCTCTCTGGCACAACCACTTGGTAGAGTGCCTCTCTGGTACAACCACTTGGTAGAGTGCCTCTCTGGCACAACCACTCGGTAGACTGCCTCTCTGGTACAACCACTTGGTAGACTGCCTCTCTGGCACAACCACTTGGTAGACTGCCTCTCTAGCACAACCACTCGGTAGACTGCCTCTCTGGCACAACCACTTGGTAGACTGCCTCTCTGGTACAACCACTTGGTAGACTGTCTCTCTGGTACAACCACTTGGTAGAGTGCCTCTCTGGCACAACCACTCGGTAGACTGCCTCTCTGGCACAGCCACTTGGTAGACTGCCTCTCTAGCACAACCACTTGGTAGACTGCCTCTCTGGCACAACCACTTGGTAGACTGCCTCTCTGGTACAACCACTTGGTAGACTGCCTCTCTGGTACAACCACTTGGTAGACTGCCTCTCTGGCACAACCACTTGGTAGAGTGCCTCTCTAGCACAACCACTTGGTAGACTGCCTCTCTGGTACAACCACTTGGTAGACTGCCTCTCTGGTACAACCACTTGGTAGACTGCCTCTCTGGTACAACCACTTGGTAGACTGCCTCTCTGGTACAACCACTTGGTAGACTGCCTCTCTGGCACAACCACTTGGTAGACTGCCTCTCTGGTACAACCACTTGGTAGACTGCCTCTCTGGCACAACCACTTGGTAGAGTGCCTCTCTGGTACAACCACTTGGTAGACTGCCTCTCTGGCACAGCCACTTGGTAGAGTGCCTCTCTAGCACAACCACTTGGTAGACTGCCTCTCTGGTACAACCACTTGGTAGACTGCCTCTCTGGCACAACCACTTGGTAGACTGCCTCTCTGGCACAACCACTTGGTAGACTGCCTCTCTGGCACAACCACTTGGTAGAGTGCCTCTCTAGCACAACCACTCGGTAGACTGCCTCTCTGGCACAACCACTCGGTAGAGTGCCTCTCTGGCACAACCACTCGGTAGACTGCCTCTCTGGCACAACCACTCGGTAGACTGTCTCTCTGGCACAACCACTTGGTAGACTGCCTCTCTGGCACAACCACTCGGTAGAGTGCCTCTCTGGCACAACCACTCGGTAGACTGTCTCTCTGGCACAACCACTTGGTAGACTGCCTCTCTGGCACAACCACTCGGTAGAGTGCCTCTCTGGCACAACCACTCGGTAGAGTGCCTCTCTGGCACAACCACTCGGTAGAGTGCCTCTCTGGCACAACCACTCGGTAGAGTGCCTCTCTAGCACAACCACTCGGTAGAGTGCCTCTCTGGCACAACCACTCGGTAGAGTGCCTCTTTGGCACAACCACTCGGTAGAGTGCCTCTCTGGCACAACCACTTGGTAGAGTGCCTCTCTAGCACAACCACTCGGTAGACTGCCTCTCTGGCACAACCACTCGGTAGAGTGCCTCTCTGGCACAACCACTCGGTAGAGTGCCTCTCTGGCATAACCACTTGATGCTTCATCATTAAAACACCTTATGTGTAAAGAATATTGGGAGGCTTTCTCCTCGCTAACTGCTAATGATGTAATAACCTTCAGGGTGTCGTCACACCCCTGGACCTTGATCAGCTGTTCTCAAGTAAGAGTCGCCACTCGTATGCCAGCTCCCAGACCTTCCCCACTCAAACTGGGTCCCACCTGGGCTGGTTCATCCCTACCCTAGATTTCCCAAGCCCAAATCTTCTTGCATCAGAAGAATCAAGGAGAGGCACAGAAGCTTTTACCTTTGACATTTGCCTAGTTACAGCACACACTGGAAACAGCTCAGACACAGCAGCCCGAGCTTTTTCCTCCCAAACTTGTGATTCTGGGTCCCTCCAAACCAAAGGTTCAGCACTTTTGAGAAGACCCATAACACTGTTGCCTAGTAGTAGGTCAACACCTTCAAAAGGTATATCATGTGTAATACCTACAGGCAGGTAACCAGACTGGTAAGCAGACTGGTAACCAGACTGGTAAGCAGACTGGTAACCAGACTGGTAAGCAGACTGGTAAGCAGACTGGTAAGCAGACTGGTAAGCAGACTCCACACACAAGCTATGCAGTGGAGTCCTAACAGTAGATCCGGTTATTCCTTTCATTATAATATCTTATCCAGTTTAAGTATCTTCTGACACTGGTAATACATCCTTGTGCCAGAGGGAGAATGTGCTACATCCGTCCTTAAACACCTTCTACCCTACCTTCATTTTGATGTAAAGTCACTGTGAACTTACTTGAAAAGACCTTCATACGAAGGTCTACCTGGTCTACTCAGGTCTACTCTGAGGTAAAACTTCAATACTGGCTACTGTGTGTGTAACTGGTGTACTTGAGAAGCCTGTGCAGCAGCCTGTGCAGCAGCCTGTGCAGCAGCCTGTGTAGCAGCCTGTGTAGCAGCCTGTGCAGCGGCCTGTGCAGCAGCCTGTGCAGCGGCCTGTGCAGCAGCCTGGTCACTAAGAATCTTTTTGCAAAATTGCTGCCTATGGATATTCCAGCAAGTACTGGAGTTGTCTCACACAGAACTGGAGTGTTGTCTTACACACAACTGGAGTGTTGTCTTACACACAACTGGAGTGTTGTCTTACACACAACTGGAGTGTTGTCTTACACACAACTGGAGTGTTGTCTTACACACAACTGGAGTGTTGTCTTACACACAAAAACTCTTTTTTTTTAAAAGTAATTACAAAAAATAGATTTAAAAGTTCCACGCCCATTTGGAGTCGTCTGGGTCCTCTATATTTGTCCTACCCGTTCCCTAATTTCCTGCACCTGCAACTGACTTACCACTTCCCTGAACAAGTAACTGGGAAGTAAACTTAAATCTCTGGGAACCAGGATTCTGGTGGTAAAAAAAAAAAATATTCACCCAGCTCTTAGAGCATGATTAAAATCATTAAAATCTTTTTCCTCAAGATACGCCTTAAGGTCAGGAGATATACTGTTCAAAATTAGCAGCATTTTGTCAGTAGTGACATCTCCTTCCCATACTCCACCAAGGATTGTCCTTCCTGAAACTTTAAACCTCTAAACTTCTGCCTATAACTCTCTGGCAATATTTGATAAGCCAACAACACGGCATCCTACATCTCATAATGTGAAAATTCCTGTTCATCTAGAGAAGTAACAGCTTCTAACCCTTTACTAATTAACTGGGTTCCTGCTAATGTGTCCCAGTTACTGTCTGGTCATTGCTGTGATTCTGCTTCTTTTCCAAACAGTGTGAAAAAGTTATCAGGAAGAAATTGCTATAAATATGCTATAAAATTGCTATAAATTTGTCCCAAAATTTGTCCCAAAATTTTGGGACAAATTTAATAGCTTTTTCCAAATTAAATATGTCTACCCTGTTACCTGTTCCATTTTGTGAGGCAGCAAACTCTCTCTCTCTCTCTTGAACCCTAAGGATTTCTAACTCTTTCTCCTCCCGTATTTTAGTAGTTTCAATTCTTCTCAGATCCTTTTCTTCCATAACTAGAGCTAATTTCAACCTTAAAATTTCTGGCTTCATTACTCTCATTATTAGCAGTGGGGTTTGATCCAAGGTCTCCCAGATCCCTGTCAGCATTAGAATCTCTACTACTTACAGACATTTTGGAAATTAATAGAACAAAACTAATAAATCACACAGCAAAGCAAATAGTTACACTAAATTATTATTATATACACAGAGAATTATTATTATTATTATTAAATAACTCCCTAAATCATTAAATTTACACATATAAAAATTATACATCTGAAAAAAGGTAATTTATTACTATTAATATTTTATAATAAATCCTTCCTATAAATATTGACCCTCCAGGTTTCAAATGTGAATTATCATTCTAAATTTGATAATTCTCCCGGATATGGCCTCCATGTAACGCATTTACTACGTTAAGTAAAAATAAATGCTGGCGCCTTGGGGTACCAACCTGCCTAGTCTTTATTATTTTTTTTTATTATTATTAACACAGGCCGTTTCCCACCAAGGCAGGGTGGCCCGACAAAGAAAAACTTTCATCATCATTCACTCCATCACTGTCTTGCCAGAAGCGTGCTTACACTACAGCTACAAAACTGCAACATTAACACCCCTCCTTCAGAGTGCAGACACTGTACTTCCCATCTCCAGGACTCAAGTCTGGCCTGCCGGTTTCCATGAAACCCTTCATAAATGTTACCTTGCTCACACTCCAACAGCACGTCAAGTCCTAAAAACCATTTGTCTCCATTCGCTCCTATCTAACACGCTCACGCACGCTTGCTGAAAGTTCAAGCCCATCGCACACAAAACCTCCTTTACCCCCTCCCTCCAACCTTTTCTAGGCCGACCTCTACCCCGCCTTCCCTCCACTACAGATTTATACACTCTTGAAGTCATTCTATTTTGTTCCATCCTCTATATATGTCCAAACAATCTCAATAACCCCTCCTCAGCCCTCTAGATAATAGTTTTGGTAATCCCACACCTCCTCCTAATCTCCAAACTACGGATTCTCTGCATTATATTTACACCACACATTGCCCTCAGACATGACATCTCCACTGCCTCCAGCCTTCTCCTTGTTGCAACATTCACAACCCATGCCTCACACCCATACAAGAGTGTTGGTATAACTATAATCTCATACATTCCACTCTTTGCTTTCACGGATAAAGTTCTCTGCCTCCACAAGCTCCTCAGTGCACCACTCACCTTTTTCCCCTCATTAATTCTATGATTCACCTCATCCTTCATAGACCCATCTGCTGACACATCCACTCCCAAATATCTGAACACATTCATCTCCTCCATACTCTCTCCCTCCAATCTGATATCCAATCTTTCGTTATCTAATTTTTTTGTTATCCTCATCACATTACTCTTTCCTATATTCACTAAACGCTTCTCCTACTTTAGTATTTAGGTCCCCTACTACAATTACCCTCTCACTTTGCTCAAAAGTTCCTACACACTCGCTTAACATCTCCCAAAATCTCTCTCTCTCCTCTACTCTTCTTCAGGTGCATACATACTTATTATGACCCACTTTTCACATCCGACCCTTATTTTAATCCACATAATACTTGTATTTATATATTTATGTTTCCTCTTCTCTCTCCATAACTGATCCTTCAACATTATTGCTACCCCTTCCTTAGCTCTAACTCTCTCAGATACTCCTGACTTAATCCCATTTATTTCTCCCCACTGAATCTCGCCTACCTCCTTCAGCTTTGTTTCGCTTAGGGCTAGAACATCTAACTTTTTTTCATTCATAACATCAGCAATCATCTCTTTCTTATCATCCGCACTACATCCACGTACATTCAAACATCCCAATTTTATGAAGTTTTTCTTTATCTTGTTTTTAGTAATTTATACAGGAGAAGGAGTTACTAGCCTTCCTAGTCTAGGGGCATTTAAAATAATAAAATGAAGGAATACCAACCTAGGGCAAGCTGGTTCCTTCACAAAACTTTACCTGTTCAATAATTCACTATGTAACAAAATTTCACTTTTGTCGTGTTCGGGGAAATGAGCATCATTTCCCAATTCTTTATAACTAAACAAAATTTAAAAAAGCATTTTTGATCCCAGAACTTTGCTTTTGTGGTCATGACACTTCTGAAACACTTTCAAGAAAGACTGATGTAAAACTATTATGTTCTAGGGTTTTGCTTGGCAAATATAAAAACAGGGACTCACAAACCAGCATTCAGTTCAGCTCTGGCTGCCTGAGAAGACACATCAGAAGTGAAATGGCATCAAGAGGTTGCAATCATTCTCCAGATGCATTTTGCTACATATGTGGTCAATTCATTAAGACAAGAGCAAAGAAGTTCTCTGTAACAGCATCTAAAAAAGTGTGTGAAGCTTACAAAGCATATTTTGGCATGCCAGTTGGGGACCAAGACAAGACCTGGGCACCTCATGTTGCTGGTGAGCATTGTAAGAAAACATTGGAAGGTAAGAAACTCATTAGTTATATGAAGGGTAAAATCTTGAATAGAAACATTTTTTAAATGAAATGTATGTAAGAGAAACTAATTCTTTTGTTCTTTTACAGGAGGGTATAGAGGAGAAATAAAGAGCCATTAAATTTGCTGTTCCTAGAATATGTCGTGAACCCACTGATCACTCAACCAACCGCTACTTCTGCCTGGTGGATCCTTCCAAACACTGAACTGGGAAAAATGCAAATGTTATTTCTTATTCAGACCTTCCCTCTTGTATTGCACCAGTACCACACAGTGCTGATCTTCCTGTACCTACACCTCCAGAAAGAAGTCAACCGTCAGAAGAAGAAAGCAGCAAATCAGAAAAGGAAGAGCACAGTGAACAAGACTACGATCTCACAGATGAAGCTGTTGGGAGGAATCCTTGATACCCAAACCAAACAGACCTCAATGACGTTATCAGAGATCTTGATTTAACAGTCAAATGCTGAGCTTTTGATTTCAAGGCTTATTACAACCTCAGGTTCAATGGCCTGTTAACCTGAGTGTAAAAGGGAGCTTGGAGCAAAGAAACACAGTAGAAAATGCTTTGAATTTGTATTTCCTTTACCAAGCAATTATGATTATATCAGACTTTTGTCTTTTCCTTCACCAAGTATTAGATAGGGGTTTGTACAAGTATGTACACTATATACAGAGAGAGTAATAATAGTACAAGCCACGGTCGTCAAGGCAAAACAGCAGCCAATAGACAGAGACAACCATCCACAACCAGCTCAATGCAGGATTTCCAATGACAAACTGTGAGTGGTATCCACGTCACCTTTGTCATTGTTAAACTCGCATTATAATTGGCTAAACTGAGTCGTTGATTTGATGATGGGGCCCCATCTCAAACCCTTAACGATGGTTCGCTGGTTGGAGGGGAGCCTATGTGGTTGTGTTTAACATGCTCAGAATAAAGGTTACGTACTCTTTGCATGCAACAGGGCTCAAGGAGTGGGACCTGGTGGATGAAAGTGTGCAAGTGACAAGCCGAAGTAAACGTCACCAACATTTCTCAAGCTTCTTCACTAATGAAGACATGTTGTGCTATTGTAATGATATATCAAGCCTGTTTGATGCAATTGGAATTGCATGCAATCCAGTTGAGTGGAGACTCTTCATTGACAGTCCTCCAGAAGCCTAAAAGCTGTACTTCTGGACAATGGAAACAAGTATCCATCTCTTCACTTGGCTCATTCAGTGCATCTTAAGGAGGGCTACAACAGTGTCAAACTTCTACTGGAAGCTTTGAATTATGATAAGTATGGCTGGGAGGTTATTGGAGACTTAAAAATGGTGGCATTTTTGATGGGACTCCAAGAAGGTTTTACCAAGTTTCCCTGTTATCTCTGTCATTGGGATAGTAGAGACAGAGCAGCACATTACCAGAGGAAGCACTGGCCTCAAAGGACTGAGTTCTCAGTAGGAAGACATAATATCAGTCATAAACCATTGGTGGATCCTCAAAAGGTTCTGTTCCCTCCATTACACATCAAACAAGGGCTGATGAAAAGGTTACAGCTCTTGACAAATTGTCTGCAGCCTTCAAGTATCTTCAAGACTTCTTTCCCAAGCTATCAGAGGTAAAGGCATCTTCACTGGACCACAAGTCAGGAAAATCATGGAGTGCTCAGAATTTCCAAAGAAGCTCACAGAGAAGGAAAAGGAAGCCTGGGAGAGTTTTGTTGCTATAGCATAGGGCTTTCTGGGCATCAACAAGGCTGACAATTATGTGGAACTTGTTGTGACCTTGGTAAAAAGCTATGGTCAGATGGTCCATATCCTTGATGCTCAGCCTGACAATTTCAAGGAGAATATAAGAACATAAGAACATAAGTAAGAAGGAACACCGCAGCAGGCCCACTGGCCCATGCGAGGCAAGTCCAAGTCTCCCACCGGCTTAAGCCAATGCCCCGACCCAGCCAGGTCAGGTTACATTCACTTAAGGAAGGAGCACGACATCTGACCCAGTAGCACAAGCCAGTCAGGACCAACTCACACCCACCCGCACCCACTCATATATTTATCCAGCCTATTTTTAAAACTACACAACGTTTTAGCCTCTATAACTGTAATCGGGAGTTTGTTCCACTCATCGACAACTCTATTACCAAACCAATGCTTTCCTATATCCTTCCTGAATCTGAATTTATCCAACTTAAAGCCATTGCTGCGAGTCCTGTCAATACTAGATATTTTTAGAATGCTATTTACATCCCATTTATTTATTCCTGTTTTCCATTTATACACTTCAATCATATCCCCCCTAATTCTACGCCTTTCTAGAGAGTGCAGATTCAGGGCCCTCAGTCTATCCTCATAGGCAAGATTTCTGATACATGGGATCAACTTAGTCATCCTCCTTTGTACGTTTTCCAGAGCATTTATATCCATTCTGTAATACGGTGACCAAAACTGTGCAGCATAATCTAGATGAGGCCTAACCAAGGATATATAGAGTTGAAGAACAACCTGAGGACTTCTATTGTTTATGCTTCTTGATATGAAGCCAAGGATTATGTTCGCTTTATTGCGAACACTTATGCACTGCTGTCAAGGTTTTAGATTACTGCTAACCAGAACTCCTAAATCCTTTTCGCAATCAGTTGTATTAAGATCTACATTATTTAGTTTATATGTGGCATGGTTATTGTCCTGTCCAATATTTAGAACTTTGCATTTATCTATATTAAACTGCATCTGCCACTTCTCCGACCACTGCATCAGTCTATTCAAATCTTCCTGGAGTGCTCTAATGTCCTCATTTGAATGAATTGGACGGCCTATTTTGGTGTCATCGGTAAACTTGCTTATGTCGCTATTTATTCCCTCATCTATGTCGTTTATGTAGATTAGAACAACAAGGGGCCCAATACTGACCCCTGTGGAACACCGCTTGTGACGCTTCCCCACTCTGATTTCTCTCCATTTATGCAAACTCTCTGCTGCCTATTTGTCAACCATGCCTCTATCCAGGAAAACTACCAGGCTGAACTACAGACACTACCAGGCTGAACAACAGACACTACCAGGCTGAACTACAGACACTACCAGGCTGAACTACAGACACTGCCAGGCTGAACTACAGACACTGCCAGGCTGAACTACAGACACTACCAGGCTGAACTACAGACACTACCAGGCTGAACTACAGACACTACCAGGTTGAACTACAGACACTACTAGGCTGAACAACAGACACTACTAGGCAGAACTACAGCCCCCCCCCCCCCCCCCGGGGGGGGGGCTGAACTACAGACACTACCAGGCTGAACTACAGACACTAATAGGCTGAACTACAGACACTACTAGGCTGAACTATAGACACTACCAGGCTGAACTATAGACACTACCAGGCTGAACTACAGACACTACCAGGCTGAACTATAGACACTACTAGGCTGAACTACAGACACTACCATGGTGAATTACAGACACTACCAGGCTGAACTATAGACACTACTAGGCTGAACTACAGACACTACCAGGCTGAACTATAGACACAACCAGGCTGAACTACAGACACTACTAGGCTGAACTACAGACACTACTAGGCTGAACTACAGACACTACCAGGCTGAACTACAGACACTACTAGGCTGAACTACAGACACTACCAGTCTGATCTACAGACACTACATGGCTGAACTACAGACACTACATGGCTGAACTACAGACACTACCAGTCTGAACTACAGACACTACCAGTCTGAACTACAGACACTACCAGTCTGATGTACAGACACTACATGGCTGAACTACAGACACTACCAGTCTGAACTACAGACACTATCAGTCTGATCTACAGACACTACCAGGCTGAACTACAGACACTGCCAGGCTGAACTACAGACACTACCAGGCTGAACTACAGACACTACATGGCTGAACTACAGACACTACCAGGCTGAACTACAGACACTACATAGCTGAACTACAGACACTACCAGGCTGAACTACAGACATTACAAGTCTGATCTACAGACACTACATGGCTGAACTACAGACACTACCAGGCTGAACTACAGACACTATCAGGCTGAACTACAGACACTACCAGGCTGAACTACAGACACTGCCAGGCTGAACTACAGACACTACCAGGCTGAACTACAGACACTACATAGCTGAACTACAGACACTACCAGGCTGAACTACAGACACTACTAGGCTGAACTACAGACACTACCAGGCTGAACTACAGACACTACCAGGCTGAACTACAGACACTACCAGGCTGAACTACAGACACTACCAGGCTGAACTACAGACACTACCAAGCTGAACTACAGACACTACCAGGCTGAACTACAGACACTACCAGGCTGAACTACAGACACTACCATGCTGAACTACAGACACTACCAGGCTGAACTACAGACACTACCATGCTGAACTACATACACTACCATGGTGAACTACAGACACTACCAGGCTGAACTACAGACACTACCAGGCTGAACTACAGACACTACCAGGCTGAACTACAGACACTACCAGGCTGAACTACAGACACTACCAGGCTGAACTACAGACACTACCATGGCTGAACTACAGACACTACCAGGCTGAACTATAGACACTACATGGCTGAACTACAGACACTACCAGGCTGAACTACAGACACTACCAGGCTGAACTACAGACACTACCAGGCTGAACTACAGACACTACCAGGCTGAACTACAGACACTACCAGGCTGAACTACAGACACTACTAGGCTGAACTACAGACACTACCATGGCTGAACTACAGACACTACCAGGCTGAACTACAGACACTACCATGGTGAACTACAGACACTACCATGGCTGAACTACAGACACTACCATGGTGAACTACAGACACTACCATGGCTGAACTACAGACACTACCATGGCTGAACTACAGACACTACCATGGCTGAACTACAGACACTACCATGGTGAACTACAGACACTACCAGGCTGAACTACAGACACTACCATGGTGAACTACAGACACTACCATGGTGAACTACAGACACTACCATGGTGAACTACAGACACTACCATGGTGAACTACAGACACTACCAGGCTGAACTACAGACACTACCAGGCTGAACTACAGACACTACCATGCTGAACTACAGACACTACCATGCTGAACTACAGACACTACCATGCTGAACTACAGACACTACATGGCTGAACTACAGACACTACCAGGCTGAACTACAGACACTACCAGGCTGAACTACAGACACTACATGGCTGAACTACAGTCACTACATGGCTGAACTACAGACACTACCAGGCTGAACTACAGACACTACCAGGCTGAACTACAGACACTACCAGGCTGAACTACAGACACTACCAGGCTGAACTACAGACACTACATGGCTGAACTACAGACACTACATGGCTGAACTACAGACACTACCAGGCTGAACTACAGACACTACCAGGCTGAACTACAGACACTACATGGCTGAACTACAGACACTACATGGTTGAACTACAGACACTACCAGGCTGAACTACAGACACTACATGGCTGAACTACAGACACTACATGGCTGAACTACAGACACTACATGGCTGAACTACAGACACTACCAGGCTGAACTACAGACACTACCAGGCTGAACTACAGACACTACATGGCTGAACTACAGACACTACATGGCTGAACTACAGACACTACATGGCTGAACTACAGACACTACATGGCTGAACTACAGACACTACCAGGCTGAACTACAGACACTACATGGCTGAACTACAGACACTACATGGCTGAACTACAGACACTACCAGGCTGAACTACAGACACTACATGGCTGAACTACAGACACTACCAGGCTGAACTACAGACACAGTTTCTGGGTCGTCTCATTCCCAGACATCAAAACTAACACCAAAAAACTTGCACCAGCCTCATGGCTCTTCCTTCCCTGGGCCTCATGGCCCTGTCTTCCCTGGTTTCTCCCCTGGGTGCCTCATGGCCCTGTCTTCCCTTGGATCCTCCCCTGGGTGCCTCATGGCCATGACTTCCCTTGGATCCTCCCCTGGGTGTCTCGTGGCCCTGTCTTCCCCTAGATCCTCCCCTCAGTACCTCATGGCCCTGTCTTCCCTTGAATCCTCCTCTGGGTGCCTCATGTCCCTGTCTTCCCTGGATTCTCCCCTGGGTGCCTCATGGATATGTCTTCCCTTGGATCCTCCCCTGGGTGCCTCATGGCCATGTCTTCCCCTGGGTCCTCCCTGGGTGCCTCATGGCCCTGTCTTCCCCTGGATACTTCCCTGAGTGCCTCACGGCTGTGTCTTCTTCTACCTCCTGAAGCCTTGACACACTCCGTACCAACCTTCATGAATAATCAGACGGGTTTAAAAACAACGTAAATAATGGTTATAAATGTAAGAGTCGCCAGGTGAGTTGTTGTCATGACGGCGTAGCGTTGTCAAGCATGATGGATCAACACACGCATGATACAGCCCTTCACCAAACACCAGTAGTCAGGTCTTAGACCAGAAGCGAGGCCACAGGCCAGAAGCGAGTCCATACACCAGAAGCGAGGCTATACAGCAGAAGCGAGGCTATACACCAGAAGCGAGGCTATACACCAGAAGCGAGGCTATACACCAGAAGCAAGGCTATACAGCAGAAGCGAGGCTATACACCAGAAGCGAGGCTATACACCAGAAGCGAGGCTATACACCAGAAGCAAGGCTATATACCAGAAGCGAGGCTATACACCAGAAGCAAGGCTATACACCAGAAGCAAGGCTATACAGCAGAAGCGAGGCAATACACCAGAAGTAAGGCTATACACCAGAAGCAAGGCTATACACCAGAAGCAAGGCTATACACCAGAAGCAAGGCTATACACCAGAAGCAAGGCTATATACCAGAAGCAAGGCTATACACCAGAAGCAAGGCTATATACCAGAAGCAAGGCTATATACCAGAAGCAAGGCTATATACAAGAAGCAAGGCTATATACCAGAAGCAAGGCTATATACCAGAAGCAAGGCTATATACCAGAAGCAAGGCTATACACCAGAAGCAAGGCTATATACCAGAAGCAAGGCTATACACCAGAAGCGAGGCTATATACCAGAAGCAAGGCTATACACCAGAAGCAAGGCTATACAGCAGAAGCAAGGCAATACACCAGAAGCAAGGCTATACACCAGAAGCAAGGCTATATACCAGAAGCAAGGCTATATACCAGAAGCGAGGCTATACACCAGAAGCAAGGCTATATACCAGAAGCAAGGCTATATACCAGAAGCAAGGCTATATACCAGAAGCAAGTCTATACAGCAGAAGCGAGGCAATACACCAGAAGCAAGGCTATACACCAGAAGCGAGGCTATACACCAGAAGCAAGGTTATATACCAGAAGCGAGGCTATACAGCAGAAGCGAGGCTATATACCAGAAGCAAGGCTATATACCAGAAGCAAGGCTATACACCAGAAGCAAGGCTATACACCAGAAGCAAGGCTATACACCAGAAGCAAGGCTATACAGGAGAAGCAAGGCTATATACCAGAAGCAAGGCTATATACCAGAAGCAAGGCTATACACCAGAAGCAAGGCTATATACCAGAAGCAAGGCTATATACCAGAAGCAAGGCTATATACCAGAAGCAAGGCTATATACCAGAAGCAAGGCTATATACCAGAAGCAAGGCTATATACCAGAAGCAAGGCTATATACCAGAAGCGAGGCTATATACCAGAAGCAAGGCTATATACCAGAAGCGAGGCTATACACCAGAAGCAAGGCTATATACCAGAAGCAAGGCTATATACCAGAAGCAAGGCTATACACCAGAAGCAAGGCTATACACCAGAAGCAAGGCTATATACCAGAAGCGAGGCTATATACCAGAAGCAAGGCTATATACCAGAAGCAAGGCTATACACCAGAAGCAAGGCTATACACCAGAAGCAAGGCTATATACCAGAAGCGAGGCTATATACCAGAAGCAAGGCTATACACCAGAAGCAAGGCTATACACCAGAAGCAAGGCTATACACCAGAAGCAAGGCTATACACCAGAAGCGAGTCTATACACCAGAAGCAAGGCTATACACCAGAAGCGAGGCTATACACCGGAAGCAAGGCTATACACCAGAAGCAAGGCTATACACCAGAAGCAAGGCTATATACCAGAAGCAAGGCTATACACCAGAAGCAAGGCTATACACCAGAAGCAAGGCTATACACCAGAAGCAAGGCTATACACCAGAAGCGAGGCTATACACCAGAAGCGACGCCATACACCAGAAGCTACGCCATACACCAGAAGCTACGCAATATACCAGAAGCTACGCCATACACCAGGAGCAGCGCCATACACCAGAAGCTACGCCATACACCACAAGCTACGCCATACACCAGAAGCGACGCCATACACCAGAAGCGAGACTATACACCAGAAGCGAGGCTATACACCAAAAGCGAGGCTATACACCAGAAGGGAGGCTATACACCAGAAGCGAGGCTATACACCAGAAGCAAGGCTATACAACAGAAGCAAGGCTATACACCAGAAGCAAGGCTATATACCAGAAGCAAGGCTATACACCAGAAGCAAGGCTATACACCAGAAGCGAGGCTATACACCAGAAGCAAGGCTATACACCAGAAGCAAGGCTATACACCAGAAGCAAGGCTATACACCAGAAGCAAGGCTATACACCAGAAGCAAGGCTATACACCAGAAGCAAGGCTATATACCAGAAGCGACGCCATACACCAGAAGCGAGGCCACAGGCCAGAAGCGACGCCATACACCAGAAGCGAGGCCACAGGCCAGAGGCGAGGCCATACACCAGAAGCGAGGCCACAGGCCAGAAGCGAGGCCATACACCAGAAGCGAGGCCACAGGCCAGAAGTGAGCCATCTGTACACCAGCTGAGCTCCCGTGTAAGTTATGACTCTTCGCCCACAGCATTCCTCTCTCTATGTGGCGCGTGACGTGAAATTTATTGCCTATATTATTTTCACTCAGGCCTAATAAATTGTGCCCACTCCTCGAGGTATTGTAGCCAAAAGTTGCAAGAGAATCGCGAGACATCTCGCTCTGCAAGACTCACGAGATAATAAACTCGCCAGTGATGTTTACGCGAGGACGGAGAACAACAACAACGAGAACAACAACAACGAGAACAACAACAACGAGAACAACAACGAGAACAACAACAACGAGAACAACAACAACGAGAACAACAACAACGAGAACAACAACAACGAGAACAACAACAACGAGAACAACAACAACGAGAACAACAACAACGAGAACAACAACAACGAGAACAACAACGAGAACAACAACAACGAGAACAACAACAACAACGAGAACAACAACAACAAGAACAACAACAACGAGAACAACAACAACGAGAACAACAACATCGAGAACAACAACAACGAGAACAACAACAACGAGAACAACAACAACGATAACAACAACAACGAGAACACAGCAACGAACAAGAACAGCAATTCAACAGCGAACTTCGACAACTAACCACAACAGCGAACAAAGATAAGAAGACTATATATACCAACGAACAAGAACAGAGAACAAGAACAAGCATACAGAAACGAACAACAACAAAAACAAGAGCAAACGCAAAAAAAAGCCTGCAACGACATCAACTATCAACAACGAACAACAACAGCGAGCAACAACGACAAAAAAAACGACGAACACAAGTCAAAGAACAACAATGAACACACACAATAAACAAAACAAAACAAACTACACCAAATAACACAAACAACAACTGAACAAAAAAATAAACAAAGCCAAGCTAGGATACAACTTGTACTTGTTAGCAAACTCTCGCAGCTTCATCCTTAACACATGCTACATGTATCCTTAACACATGATACATGTATCCTTAACACATGCTACATGTATCCTTAACACATGCTACATGTACCTTTAACACATGCTACATGTATCCTTAACACATGCTACATGTATCCTTAACACATGCTACATGTATCCTTAACACATGCTAATGTATCCTTAACACATGCTACATGTATCCTTAACACATGCTACATGTATCCTTAACACATGTACATGTATCCTTAACACATGCTACATGTATCCTTAACACATGCTACATGTATCCTTAACACATGCTACATGTATCCTTAACACATGCTACATGTATCCTTAACACATGCTACATGTATCCTTAACACATGCTACATGTATCCTTAACACATGCTACATGTATCCTTAACACATGCTACATGTACCCTTAACACATGCTACATGTATCCTTAACACATGCTACATGTATCCTTAACACATGCTACATGTATCTTAACACATGCTACATGTATCCTTAACACATGCTACATGTATCCTAACACATGCTACATGTACTCCTTAACACATGCTACATGTACCTTAACACATGCTACATGTACCCTTAACACATGCTACATGTATCCTTAACACATGCTACATGTATCCTTAACACATGCTACATGTATCCTTAACACATGCTACATGTATCTTTAACACATGCTACATGTATCCTTAACACATGCTACATGTATCCTTAACACATGCTACATGTATCCTTAACACATGCTACATGTATCCTTAACACATGCTACATGTATCCTTAACACATGCTACATGTATCCTTAACACATGCTACATGTATCCTAACACATGCTACATGTATCCTTAACACATGCTACATGTACCTTAACACATGCTACATGTATCCTTAACACATGCTACATGTATCCTTAACACATGCTACATGTATCCTTAACACATGCTACATGTATCCTTAACACATGCTACATGTATCCTTAACACATGCTACATGTATCCTTAACACATGCTACATGTATCCTTAACACATGCTACATGTATCCTTAACACATGCTACATGTATCCTTAACACATGCTACATGTACCCTTAACACATGCTACATGTATCCTTAACACATGCTACATGTATCCTTAACACATGCAACATGTACCCTTAACACATGCTACATGTACCTTTAACACATGCTACATGTATCCTTAACACATGCTACATGTATTCTCAACACATGCTACATGTATTCTCAACACATGCTACATGTATTCTCAACACATACTACATGTATTCTCAACACATGCTACATGTATCCTTAACACATGCTACAATTACCACTTACACACATGCTACATGTATCCTAACACATGCTACATGTATCCTTAACACATGCTACATGTACCCTTAACACATGCTACATGTACCTTAACACATGCTACATGTATCCTTAACACATGCTACATGTATTCTCAACACATGCTACATGTATCCTTAACACATGCTACATGTATCCTTAACACATGCTACATGTATCCTTAACACATGCTACATGTACTCTCAACACATGCTACATGTATTCTCAACACATACTACATGTATTCTCAACACATGCTACATGTATCCTTAACACATGCTACATGTATCCTAACACATGCTACATGATGATCTAACACATGCTACATGTATCTTCAACACATGCTACATGTATCTTAACACATGCTACATGTATCTTCACACATGCTACATGTATCATTACACATGCTACATGTATTACTCACATACTACTTGAATCATTCACACATACTACATGTATCACTTACGTGCTACATGTATCATTCACACATGCTACATGTATCATTCACACATGCTACATGTATCATTCACACATGCTACATGTATCACTCACATACTACATGTATCATTCACACATGCTACATGTATCATTCACACATACTATATGTATCATTCACACATGCTACATGTATCATTCACACATGCTACATGTATCATTCACACATGCTACATGTATCATTCACATGCTACATGTATCATTCACACATGCTACATGTATCATTCACACATGCTACATGTATCATTCACACATACTACATGTATCATTCACACATGCTATTATCATTCATCATGCTACATGTATCATTCACACATGCTACATGTATCACTCACATCTACAATGTATCATTCACACATGCTACATGTATCATTCACATACTATATATCCATGTATCATTCACACATGCTACATGTATCATTCACACTAATGTTCATCACTGCATGTAATCACATGCAATGTATCACTACTACATGTATCATTCACATGCTACATGTATCATTCACACATACTATATGTATCATTCACACATGCTACATGTATCATTCACATGCTACATGTATCATTCATCACATACTATATGTATCATTCACACATGCTCATGTATCATTCACATCTACATGTATCATTCACACATCTACATGTATCATTCACACATCTACATGTATCATTCACACATGCTACATGTATCATTCAACACTCATGTATCATTCACATCTACATGTATCATTCACACATCTACATGTATCATTCACTACATCACATGTATATTCACACATGCTACATCTATCATTCAACATCTACATGCATCATTCACACATGTACATGTATCATTCACATTCTACTGATCATTCACACATTATGTATCATTCACAATCTACTGTATTATTCACAATGCTACATCTATCATTCATACATACTACATGCATCATTCACACTGTTACATGTATCATTCCACATTCTACTTATACTCACATCTACATGAATCATTCACCACACATTCCCTACACCACCCCAGCACCACCTCCCAACCACCCCAGTTACCACCCTCCTACACACCCAGCACCACTCCGCACACCACCCAGACCACCTCTCCCCACACACCACCTCCCTACCCAACCCCAGCACCACATCCGCACACCACCCCCAGCACCACCTCCCTACACCACCCCAGCACCACCTCCCTACACCACCCCAGCACCACCTCCCTACACCACCCCAGCACCACCTCCCTACACCACCCCAGCACCAACTCCCTACACCACCCCAGCACCACCTTCCAACACCGCTCTATGACCACCTCCCCAAACCATGTTAACACCACCCCAACACCCCACAAGCACCACCGCCCAACACCATCCAAGGACCATCTCCCCGCGCCCCCTCAGAACAGAGGCTGGGCGCCCAGCTGGAGACCACGTGGTGCCACAGCTGGTCGTAAACAAACACACGGACACCTGCTAGAAAAGCTAAGGCGACCCCAGCGAGGAGGCCAGCAGCTGGGAAGACAAGCGAGACCAGCACGTGGAAGACGGCGACCAGGCTCGGGGAAAAGATCAGCGAGACCCATGCTAGACGAAGGAGGGAGGCCAGGCATGCTGGGGAAGACGACCCCAGCGAGGAGGCCAGGCATGCTGGGGAAGACGACCCCAGCGAGGAGGGCCAGGCATGCTGGGGAAGACGACCCAGCGAGGAGGCCAGGCATGCTGGGGAAGACGACCCCAGCGAGGGAGGCCAGGCATGCTGGGGAAGACGACCCCAGCGAGAGAGGCCAGGCATGCTGGGGAGACGACCCCAGCGAGGGAGGCCAGGCATGCTGGGGAAGACGACCCCAGCGAGGGAGGCCAGGCATGCTGGGGAAGACGACCCCAGCGAGAGAGGCCAGGCATGCTGGGGAGACGACCCCAGCGAGGGAGGCCAGGCATGTTGGGAGACGACCCAGCGAGGAGGCCAGCATGTGGGGGACGACCCAGCGAGGAGGCCAGTCATGCTGGTGGAGACGACCCAGCGAGGGAGGCCAGGCATGCTGGGGAAGACGACCCCAGCGAGGGAGGCCAGACATGCTGGGGGAGAAGACCCCATCGAGGGAGGCCAGGCATCCTGGGGGAGAAGACTCCAGCGAGGGAGGCCAGGCATGATGGGGGAGACGACCAGAGCAAGAGAGGCCAGGCATGCTGGGAGACGACCCCAGCGAGGAGGCCAGGCATGATGGGAGAGACGACCCCAGCGAGGGAGGCCAGGCAAGCTGGGAGTCGACCCCAGGGAGAAAAGCCAGGTATGCTGGGAGACGACCCAGCGAGGAGGCCAGGCATGATGGGGAGACGACCCCAGCGAGGGAGGCCAGGCATGATGGGGGAGACGACCCCAGCGAAGGAGGCCAGGCATGCTGGGAAGACTACCCTAGCGAGAGAGGCCAGGCATACTGAGGAGACGACCCCAGCGAGGGAGGCCAGGCATGGTGGGTAGACGACCCCAGCGATTGAGGAGAGGCATGCTGTGGAAGACGACCCAAGCGAGAGAGGCCAGGCATGCTGGGGGAGACGACCCCAGCGAGGGAGGCCAGGCATGCTGGGGGAGAAGACCCCATCGAGGGAGGCCAGGCATGCTGGGGGAGAAGACTCCAGCGAGGGAGGCCAGGCATGATGGGGGAGACGACCAGAGCAAGAGAGGCCAGGCATGCTGGGGAGACGACCCCAGCGAGGGAGGCCAGGCATGATGGGAGAGACGACCCCAGCGAGGGAGGCCAGGCAAGCTGGGGAGTCGACCCCAGGGAGAAAGGCCAGGTATGCTGGGGAGACGACCTCAGCGAGGGAGGCCAGGGATGATGGGGAGACGACCCCAGCGAGGGAGGCCAGGCATGATGGGGGAGACGACCCCAGCGAAGGAGGCCAGGCATGCTGGGAAGACTACCCTAGCGAGAGAGGCCAGGCATGCTGAGGAGACGACCCCAGCGAGGGAGGCCAGGCATGGTGGGTAGACGACCCCAGCGAGGGAGGCCAGGCATGCTGTGGAAGACGACCCAAGCGAGAGAGGCCAGGAATGCTGGGGAGACGACCCCAGCGAGGGAGGCCATGCATCTTGGGGAGACTACCTCAGCGAGGGAGGCCAGGCATGCTGGGGTGACGACCCCAGCGAGGGAGGCCAGGCATGCTGGGGTGACGACCCCAGCGAGGGACAACAGGAATGTTGGGAGAAGATGATCTCAGCGAGGGAGGCCAGGCATATTGGGGAGACGACCCCTGTGAGGGAGGCCAGGCATGATGGGGAGACGACCCCAGAGAGGGACAACCAGGCATGTTGGGGGAGATGACCCCAGCGAGGGAGGCCAGGCATGTTTGGGTGACGACCCCAGCGAGGAAGGCCAGGCATATTGAAGGAGACGACCCCACCGAGGGAGGCCAGGCATGCTAGGGTGACGACCCCTGCGAGGGCGGCCAGGCATGTTGGGGAGACGACCTAAGCGAGGAAGGCCAGGCATGCTGGGGTGACGATCCCAGCGAAAGAAGCCATTCATGCTGGGGTGACGACCCCAGCGAAGAAGGCCAGGCATGTTGGGGGAGACGACCCTAGAGAGGGAGACCAGGCATGCTGGGGTGACGACCCCAGCGAGGGAGGCCAGGCATGTTGGGGAAGACGACCCCAGCGAGGGAGGCCAGGCATGTTGGTGAGACGTCCCCAGCGAGGGAGGCCAGGCTTGTTTGGGGAGACGACCCCAGCGAGGAACAACCAGGCATGTTGGGGTTAGACGACCCCAGCGAGGGACAACCATGCATGCTGGTGGAGACGACCCCAGCGAGGGAGGTCATTCATGTTGGGGAGACGGCCCCAGCGAGGGAGGCCAGACATGTTGGGGAGACGTCCACAGCGAGGGAGGCCAGGCATGTTGGGGGAGACGACCCCAGCGAGGGACAACAAGGCATGTTGGGGAGACGACCCCAGCGAGGGAGGCCGGACATGTTGGGGAGACGACCCCATCGAGGGAGGCCAGGCATGGTGGGACAGACGGCCCCAGCGAGGGAGGCCAGGCATGTTGGGGAGACTTCCCCAGCGAGGGAGGCCAGGCATGTTGGAGAGACGACCTAGCGAGGGAGGCCAGGCATGTTGGGGTGGACGACCCCAGCGAGGGACAACCAGGCATGTTGGTGGAGACGACTTCAGCGAGGGAGGCCAGGCATGTTGGAGAAACGACCTCAGTGAGGGAGGCCAGGCATGTTGGGAAGACGTCCCCAGTGAGGGAGGCCAGGCATGTTGGGGAGACGACCCCAGCGAGGGACAACCAGGCATGATGGGGAGACGACCCCAGCGAGGGAGGCCAGGCATGTTGGGAAGACGTCCCCAGCGAGAGAGACCAGGCATGTTGGGGAGACGACCCCAGCGAGGGAGGTCAGGCATGTTGAGGAGACGACCCCATTGAGGGAGGCCAGACATGCTGGGGGAGACGACCCGAGCGAGGGACTACCAGGCATGCTGGTGGAGACGACCCCAGTGATGGAGACCAGGAATGCTGAGGTAGAGGCCATGGAGTGGAAGTCATGGGGTGGGGGAAACTGGCTTCAGGTCACCCGACATAAACATATACAGTAAGGATATTGCGGCTGCAGGCCTCAAAAACTCTCCCGTTTCAGGGGGTCGGGGGAGAGAAAATTGGCTTGCCCATACAGCTGGACGGAGGACAGAGCAAGGCGATGTCGGCACTGGAACTAGTCTTCTATATACAGGTTGTCCGCAGGGCTAGGGCATCAAACTTGACTGCACATCATTGAGCGCTGTACCATCCTCACATCTGCAAACAATGACTGACAGTATTGTCGTGTCGAGACGACACGTAGTAGGTGGCCGAGCAGATGTAAGCAGCCTATACTTAGTCCCTTTCAAATTACGTGGCACTCCGGTGCTGCCCTCTAGGCCTACCAATGTCAGGCTGCCCAGCAATGTTTCTGTCTCACTTCTCCAGCCTATCTCATTGAAGCAGGTTCTACCCTAGCTGGCTCCCGGTCCCCTCTCACGCTCTGCACCCGTGTGTACCCACATCTTTCGACAATAAAGTCCCGTCTAGTCCATGGCCGTATCACTACACCTACGCTACCATTCTACTGCACTAGACCTGTAAGGAGTATGGCAAGAGTAGCAATAACAATGGGGTAAGGGTCATGTTGTGGAGGTCATGGGATGGAGGTCATGGGGTTTAGGTCTTGGGGTTGGGGTCATGGAGTGGAGGTCATGGGGTGGAGGTCATGGGGTATATGTCATGGGGTGGGGTCATGGAGTGGAGGTCATGGGTGAGGGTCATGGGGTGGAGATAATGGGGTGGAGGTTATGGGGTGGGGGTCATGGGGTGGAGGTCATAGGGTGGAGGTTATGGGGTGGAGGTCATGGGGTGGGGGTCATGGAGTTGAGGTCATGGGATGAAGGTCATGGGGTGGGGGTCATGGAGTAGAGGTCATAGGGTGGGGGTCATGGGGTGGAGGTCATGGAGTGGGGGTCATGGGGTGGAGATCATGGGTGGAGGTCATAGTTGGAGGTCATGAGTGGATGTCATAGGGTGGTCATGGGGTGGAGATCATGGGGTGGAGGTCATGGGGTGAGGGTCATATGGTGGAGGTCATAGTTGGAGGTCATGGGTGGATGTCATAAGTAGTACCAGCTATGTTATATTTATGATCCCTGCTCAGATAGGATCCCTAGCTACTTGTGGTGTCACGAGTCCCGCTGTTGCAAAATGACACGATATCTATTAGTAATAGATAACTCCAGTGAACACTAGAAAGGATAGCCCTTCTAGTATCCAGCCTGTTACTGGGCTTTTGCAACAAAGTCAGTATCCTAGTCCAGTTATCCAACATTTTCAATAGTCCTCATGAGGATTACAACTGATAGGGTACTAACCAAAGTATAAAATTTAATATGTTTATTAACAAAGTGAGTGTCTAGGGTTTCAAAGTAAATAAATGTACATATGATCAGGATGTTCATTAAGTTATGAATTAGGAGGTTAATTAGGAGGTTAGCTCCTACACTGCTCTCATATACAATAATTCTGTGCTGAGGGCACATATATCCAAATGACTCTGAAGTACCATCAGGTACAATGACAGTAAGTACAATAATACAGATATATGCAAATAAGAATATATGTGTGTATGAGTGAGCTCCAGGTAACTCTTAAGACTCGACTCAACCAGTGTCCGACTGAACTTCTCATAAGCTAGCTTCTCTAACAAACTGACAATCAGAACAGCTTGATTGACCAGTAAAATGACCAATTCGCAGAACAGCAATATAATAGGCAACAGCAACACAGCGTCAGGAACCAGGAGATAGAAAATCGACCCTAACTGGGGACCATCAATAGATCCTCCAAAACAGTCAAAAAACTCCCTTTCTACTGAAGCTAGGTTCAGCATAAACAATCCCAAACTGTGGCAGTGCACAGATGCCTTATCGAATTAGGTCAGGAGCTGTAGCTAGAGACCTGAGTTATCTCAGAGTGTCAATGTGACACACAGCTCAGAAAAACGTCGAAAATCAGTCTAGTCTATCCTCTGTGAACAGAGTTACACAGAGTCCTGAGAAGTATGTTTCGTCTCACCACCGAATACATACTCTACCCAAACAGAGTCTAAATGGCGAGAAAACAAGCAGACAGGAGAGAGGATTTGTCTCAACGATGTCCAGCTGCGTAGTGCTCTCGAGGAAGGAGCAGCAGTCACCCATCTCAGGTGGAATCACGTGACTCCTCCCAGTAACTAGACGCCGGCAGTATAACAAGCCTAGTGTCCTAATCGGTAGTTTGCCAACTCCAAGGCAGCTACTACAAACACGAGCACAATTTATAATGTTACATCCTACCTAATGAACATAGCTAAGTCAAATAATGTCAAATATACGTCCAATAATAGTATAAAGCACGATATTAACGATTTAGCTATTATCGAGAATATCAGCAATATAAAATTATAGAAAATGGAAATATACATAAAATATATACATTATAAATTTACATTGGGGCCCATTCTGTCGCCGCAATACCCGCGCATGTGAGCACGGAGTCTCAGGCATCCTTCTCATTCGTTGGCATGCTTAGGAAGGAACAGGTAGGCTGGGCACCGTTTCCCCTCACAGACTCTGTCAATATACCAGTAACCAACCACTTGTGAGTTTCACTACGACTGCCAATATCTTCTAAGTATCCACCCAACAAAGGTCATGGGGTGGGGGTCACAGGTGGAGATCATGGGGTGGAGGTCATGGGGTGGAGGTCATGGGGTGGAGGTCATGGGGTGGAGGTCATGGGGTGGTCATGGGGTGGAGTTCATTGGGTGGATAGTACATGGGGTGAGGTCATAGGGTGGAGGTCATGGGGTGGAGATCATGGGGTGGAGGTCATAGGGCAGAGGTCATGGGGTGCAGGTCATATGGTGGAGGTCATGGGTGGGGGTCATGGGGTGGAGGTCATGGGGTGGAGGTCATGTGGTGAGGGTCATGGGGTGTAGGTCATGGGGTGGGGGTTATGGGGTGGAGGTCATGGGATGGAGGTCATGGAGTGGAGGTCATGTCGTGTGGGTTCTTGATGATGAATTTGGTAATTTACACAAACGCAACTTGGTTGGTAACTTATATTTGTGATAATAATAGGAGAGCACTCAGACCTGACTTGTCGTCTCTGTACTCTGCTCTGAACTGACGCTAGTGAGCGAGAGATGCTCACAGCATTCAAAGGGTGACCTATGGCAAAGCTTAGGTCAGCAGAAAGACTAGTAATGGACAGTGATCACGTGAAAGGCTTTTGACTCACTAACGGTTGGTAAGATACAAAATACTACACTGAACTACTACTGACAGCTCGTCCATGTTATGTATGGTGTCCTGACATACAGCTAATACAAACAAGAGGCGACAGGCGTACGGCTCTGGGCTGATTCTATACAATGTCAAAGTACACAACAGTTGAACATTATAACTATACATAAGGATATTATCGGGATGGAAATCAATATAATGGATCTTATTGTAATGCATTACAAGGTATGATATATCACAATTCATAGGAATTAATATGCTCAATGGTGAAATAGTACAATAAAAGATCTATATTCATGTGATCTACGGATTCTGAGGAAATATATGTACAAAGAAGGAAGTGTTTAACAGAAAAGGCAGATTTGGTGTACTCAAATCTTACTGTTAAATCTCAGAATTCGTGGAGAATGTGAACACACACACAAAAAAAATACAATCTAAGCTATATTATTCATATATACAGGTTATTTTCATTTAACCCCAACTCTGCTAGGGTAAGATTAACATATGCAGAATGATTACCATCTCTGGGAGGATCAAACTCTGTTGCAATAGGTAACTCAATTTGTGGTTGAGGAAGATCTAAATTGGTATTTACAAATGACACTTGAGGATTTCTCATTTGAATGACTGGAAACGCCTGGAAGTCCAAAATACTCGTATTTACTCAGTGGAGCGCAGGAGAGAAAGATACGTAATAATATATACATATCTACAAAGTACTTCAGGGCCTTGTCCAAAATCTGCACACTGCCATAGCAACATGCTGGGGTGAGAGATATGGGAGGAAGTGCGAAATAAACCCATTGAAAAGCATGGACACCATAGGCACAATAAAATAATAATAATAATAATAATAATATAATACTAATAATATTTTTATTTCGATGTATGTTACAAGTGTACACTGTTATTGGTAGTTACAATTATAAAACTGTAATGCAAGGAGAGCCACTGGCATGCCATGGCATTAGGGGCAGTTAAAAGAACATTGTATCAACATCCTCGGCTCCCAGACTATTCAACATCTTAAAAGAAAATATTAAAAAGACTCCTGGGATAAGTGTAGCAGTAATCAAGAGGAAAATGGACCAGTGTCTCCGTCAAGTGGTGTTCCACATTTTTTATAAGGTACCAGATCCACCAGGCTATGATGGATATGTGGGGCCACCGACAGGCAAATACCAGACAACCCTGGTCCGGGGCCGAATGTAGAAAAACTCTCGAACTTATCAAAGGTAAAGGTACCACCACCCTACTACTAGCACCACAACTATCACCCACTACTATAACCAACACAAACTACCACAACTATCACCCACTACTATAACCAATACAAACTACCACAACTATCACCCACTACTATAACCAACACAAACTACCACAACTACCACCCACTACCACAACTACCACTCACTTCCACAACCAACACCCAGTACGCCAACTACCACGCACTACGACAACCAAAACCCACTACCACAACCACCACCACCCACTACCAGAACCAACACAAACTACCACAACCACCATCACCCACTACCACAACCACCACCCACTACCACAAACAACACCCACTACCACAACCACCACCCACTCATACAAAACAACAACCACTACCACAACCACCACCCACTACCACAACCACCACCCACTCCTACAAACAACACCCACTACCACAACCACCACCCACTCACAACAAACCACTACCACAACACCACCCACTACACAACAACACCACTATCCACAACCACCACCCACTACAACAACCAACACCACTACCACACACCACCACCCACTACCACAACCACTACCACCTACCACAACAACACCCACTACCACAACCACCACCCACTACCACAACCACACCCACTACACAACCACTACCCACTCCACAACCACACCCACTACCACAAACAACACCACTACCACAACCACCACCCACTACCACAACCAATAACCACTACCACAACCACACCCACTACCACAACTACTCACCCACTATCACAACCACCACCACTACAACAACCAACACCCACTTCACAACACACCACCCACTCACAAACAACCACCCACTACCACAACCACACCCACTACCTACAACCACCACCCAACTACACAACCACACCCACTACACACACCACTACACACCACACCACTACCAAAAACAACACCCACTACCACAACCACCACCCACTACAAACCACACCACTACACAACCACCACCCACTCTACAAAACACACCCACTATCAAACCCCACACTACAACAACCACCACCACTCCACAACCACACCCACTACCACAACACACCACCCACACCACACCACAACCCACTACTCAACAACAACACCCAACTACCACAACCACCACCCACTACCTACAAACAACACCCACTACCACAACCACTACCCACTACCACAACACCCACTACCACAACCACACCACTACCAAAACAACACACTACCACAACCACTACCCACTACACAAACAACACCCAACTACCACAACACAACACCACTACCACAACCACCACCACTACCAAAACAACACCATCCACAACCACTACCCACTACCACATACCAACACCAACTACCACCACACACGACACCCACTACCACAAACAACACCCACTACCACAACCACACCCACTACCACAACACACCCACACACACCACCACTACTACAACCACCACCACTCCTACAAACAGCACCCACTACCACAACCACCACCTACTACCAAAAACAACACCCACTACCACAACCACTACCCACTACCACATACTACACGGACTATCACAACCACCACCCACTAACACAGATAACACCCACTACCACAAACAACACCCACTACCACAACCACCACCCACTCCGACAAAACAACACCCACTACCATAACCACCACCCACTACCACAACCACCACTCACTCCTACAAAACAGCACCCACTACCACAACCACCACCCACTTCTACAAAACAACACCCACTACCATAACCACCACCCACTACCACAACCACCACTCACTCCTACAAAACAACACCCACTACCACAACCACTACCCACTACCACAACCAACCACAACCAACACCACTACCACAACCACCACCCACTACTACAAAACAACACACAATACCACAAACAACACCCACTACCACAACCACCACCTACTACCACAAAAAAACTCCTACTACTACAACCACTACCCACTACCACAAGCAACACCCACTACCACAAACAACACCCACTACCACAAACAACACCCACTTCCACAAAAAACACCCACTACCACAACTACTACCCACTACCACAAACAACACCCACTACCACAAACATTGTATATACAACGTCGGCTAGGAAAATGATTGGATGGATAATGAGAACCTTCAAAACTATGGACGCCAAGCCTATGATGATCATTTCTCTTCAACTTGCTCTTTCTCTCTAGGCTGGAATACTGCTGTACTCTAACGCCCCCTTCAAGGGAGGCGACATTGCTGACCTGGAGAGTGTACAAAGAACTTTCACGACACACATAAGTACGATGAGGCACCTAAATTTCTGGGAACGGTTGAAGGTCCTTGATTTGTATTCCCTGGAATGCAGGCGAGAGAGATACATGATAATATACACTTACAAAATCCTAGAGGGATTAGTACCAAACTTGCACCCGAAAATCACTCCCTATGAAAGCAAAAGACTCGGCAGGAGATGCAACATCCCCCCAATGAAAAGCAGGGGCGCTACGAGTACACTGAGAGACAACACAATAAATGTCCGGGGCCCAAGACTGTTCAACTGCCTCCCAACATACATAGGGAGGATTACCAATAGACCCTTGGCTGTCTCTAAGAAGGCACTGGACAGGCACCTAAAGTCAGTACATGACCAACAAGGTTGTGGTTTGTTCGTCAGTCTGCGTGCGGCCAGCAGTAACAGCCTGGTTGATCAGACCTTGATCCACCATGAGGCCTGGTCTTAGACCAAGCTGCGGGGGCGTTGACCCCGGAAACCCTCTCCAGGTAAACTCTAGGTAAACCACAACTACCACCCACTACCACAAACAACACCCACTACCACAACCACCACCCACTACCACAAACAACACCCACTACCACAACCACCACCCACTACCACAAACAACACCCACTACCACAACCACCACCCACTACCACAAACAACACCCACTACCACCATTCCAAAACTGAGTGATATCCGAACTCTCGCCGGATGTTGGTAGGAGGTAGTGGACTACATGGTGGTGTTAGTGGTGGTGGTGATGGTGGTGGTGGTGATGTAGTGGGTGTGTGGTGTGGTAGTGGTTATGTGGTGATGGTGGTGGTGTGATGTGTGGTAGTGGTGGTGGTGTATATGATGGTGGTGGTGGTATGTGTGGTAGTGGTGGTATGTTGTGGTAGTGGTGTGGAGTTGTGGTGATGGTGTGTAGTGGTTGATGGTAGTGGTGGTGGTGGTAGTGATGGTTGGTGGTAGTGGTGGTAGTGTGTAGTGGTGGTGGTGGTAGTAGTGTGGTAGTGGTGAGTGATGGTAGTGGTGGTAGGTGGTAGTGATGGTAGTGGTGGTGGTGGTAGTGATGGTGTTAGTGAGTGGTGGTGGTGGTAGGATGGTCAGTGGTGGTGGTGGAGTGATGTGTAGTGGTAGTGGTGGTGTGATGGTAGTGGTGGTGGTGGTAGTGGTGGTAGTGGTGGTGGTGGTAGTGATGGTAGTGGTAGTGTGTAGTGTAGTGGTGGGGGTTTAGTGGTGTGTGAGTGGTAGTAGTAATGGTGGTGGTAGTGGTGTTGTGAGTGGTAGTGATGGTGGTGGTAGTGATGTGTGGTGGTAGTGATGGTGGTGGTAGTGGTGGTGTGTGGTAGTGATGGTGGTGGTAGTGATGGTGGTGGTAGTGGTGGTGGTGGTGGTAGTGATGGTGGTGGTAGTGGTAGTGATGGTGGTGGTAGTGATGGTGGTGGTAGTGATGGTGGTGGTAGTGATGGTGGTGGTAGTGATGGTGGTGGTAGTGATGGTGGTGGTGTAGGTGGTGGTGGTGGTGGTGGTGGTAGTATGGTAGTGTGGTAGTGATGGTGGTGGTAGTGATGGTGGTGGTAGTGATGGTGGTGGTAGTGATGGTGGTGGTAGTGGTGGTGGTGGTAGTGGTGGTGGTGGTAGTGGTGGTGGTGGTAGTGGTGGTGGTGGTAGTGGTGGTGGTGGTTGCAGTGGTCACGTGGCGTAAGACCCACAATACAGTTTGCTCAATTACGCGCGTACTGCGTATTTGGAAATGAGGGAAGAGGAAGAATAGGGAAAGGAGGAGACCAAGTTAAGGGGAAGCACAAGGGAAGGGGAGACCAGGGAAAAGAGGGGAGGGGGAGACAGAGATATCACCATTTATCTCTCAAATCTTTCTCACCCACGTCTGACAAGTCACTTAAGGAACTTGATAAGTTCCGCAAGTTAGTTCCTGATCAAGCAGGTTGTGGTGTCATAGTGGGACTACTAGCCGAGATCATCAACAGCCCAGTTGATCAAGCCATCAAACAGGCCTGGTCTGGGACCGGGTCCTCGGAGACCATCAACACTCTCACAGTAAACAAACAAGTTGCTAAACCTCAACAACTTTCAAATTTAAATTAATAATTTAGTTCTTGTAACTTGAGTATGAGAGGTCCCTCCCACTGACATAAGTTCAGAAATTACTGGGAAGGTACAATGGGTGTTCTTATATACATGAAATATGTAGAACAAGCCCCATGGGATGGAAATCTTAAGCTCTAGATCTTTCACGCTTTCATGCGTCGTCAGGAGCTATGCAAGACAGCAACAGATAAGAGGTGAAATTCTCTGTAGGCAGAAGGTGTCAGTGTCTTGATCAGTGACAGGTATCAGTGTCTTGATCAGTGACAGGTATCAGTGTCTTGATCAGTGACAGGTATCAGTGTCTTGATCAGTGACAGGTATCAGTGTCTTGATCAGTGACAGGTATCAGTATCTTGATCAGTGACAGGTATCAGTATCTTGATCAGTGACAGGTGTCAGTGTCTTGATCAGTGACAGGTATCAGTGTCTTGATCAGTGACAGGTATCAGTGTCTTGATCAGTGACAGGTATCAGTGTCTTGATCAGTGACAGGTATCAGTATCTTGATCAGTGACAAGTGTCAGTGTCTTGATCAGTGACATGTATCAGTGTCTTGATCAGTGACAGGTATCAGTGTCTTGATCAGTGACAGGTATCAGTGTCTTGATCAGTGACAGGTAACAGTGTCTTGATCAGTGACAGGTATCAGTGTCTTCATCATTGACAGGTATCAGTGTCTTCATCAGTGAGAGGTATCAGTGTCTTGATCAGTGACAGGTATCAGTGTCTTGATCAGTGACAGGTATCAGTGTCTTGATCAGTGACAGGTGTCAGTATCTTGACCAGGGACATGTATCAGTGTCTTGATCAGTGACAGGTATCAGTGTCTTGATCAGTGACAGGTATCAGTATCTTGATCAGTGACAGGTATCAGTGTCTTCATCATTGACAGGTATCAGTGTCTTCATCAGTGACAGGTATCAGTGTCTTGATCAGTGACAGGTATCAGTGTCTTGATCAGTGAGAGGTATCAGTGTCTTGATCAGTGACAGGTATCAGTGTCTTGATCAGTGACAGGTATCAGTGTCTTGATCAGTGACAGGTGTCAGTATCTTGACCAGGGACATGTATCAGTGTCTTGGTCAGTGACAGGTATCAGTGTCTTGATCAGTGACAGGTATCAGTATCTTGATCAGTGACAGGTGTCAGTGTCTTGATCAGTGACATGTATCAGTGTCTTGATCAGTGACAGGTATCAGTGTCTTGATCAGTGACAGGTATCAGTGTCTTGATCAGTGACAGGTATCAGTGTCTTGATCAGTGACAGGTATCAGTGTCTTGATCAGTGACAGGTATCAGTGTCTTGATCAGTGACAGGTATCAGTATCTTGATCAGTGACAGGTGTCAGTGTCTTGATCAGTGACAGGTATCAGTATCTTGATCAGTGACAGGTATCAGTGTCTTCATCATTGACAGGTATCAGTGTCTTCATCAGTGAGAGGTATCAGTGTCTTGATCAGTGACAGGTGTCAGTATCTTGACCAGGGACATGTATCAGTGTCTTAATCAGTGACAGGTATCAGTGTCTTGATCAGTGACAGGTATCAGTATCTTGATCAGTGACATGTGTCAGTGTCTTGATCAGTGACATGTATCAGTGTCTTGATCAGTGACAGGTATCAGTGTCTTGATCAGTGACAGGTATCAGTGTCTTGATCAGTGACAGGTATCAGTGTCTTGATCAGTGACAGGTGTCAGTATCTTGACCAGGGACATGTATCAGTGTCTTGATCAGTGACAGGTATCAGTGTCTTGATCAGTGACAGGTATCAGTATCTTGATCAGTGACAGGTATCAGTGTCTTCATCATTGACAGGTATCAGTGTCTTCATCAGTGACTGGTATCAGTGTCTTGATCAGTGACAGGTATCAGTGTCTTGATCAGTGAGAGGTATCAGTGTCTTGATCAGTGACAGGTATCAGTGTCTTGATCAGTGACAGGTATCAGTGTCTTGATCAGTGACAGGTGTCAGTATCTTGACCAGGGACATGTATCAGTGTCTTGGTCAGTGACAGGTATCAGTGTCTTGATCAGTGACAGGTATCAGTATCTTGATCAGTGACAGGTGTCAGTGTCTTGATCAGTGACATGTATCAGTGTCTTGATCAGTGACAGGTATCAGTGTCTTGATCAGTGACAGGTATCAGTGTCTTGATCAGTGACAGGTATCAGTGTCTTGATCAGTGACAGGTATCAGTGTCTTGATCAGTGACAGATATCAGTGTCATGATCAGTGACAGGTATCAGTATCTTGATCAGTGACAGGTATCAGTGTCTTGATCAGGGACAGGTATCAGTGTCTTGATCAGTGACAGGTATCAGTGTCTTGATCAGTGACAGTAAGTGTCTTGATCAGTGACGGTATCAGTGTCTTGATCAGTGACAGGTATCAGTGTTTGATCAGGGGACGGTATCAGTGTCTTGATAGTGACAGGTATCGTGTCTGATCAGTGACAGGTATCAGTTTTGATCAGTGACAGGTATCAGTGTCTTGATCGGGACAGTATCAGTGTCTTGATCAGTGACAGGTATCCAGTGTCTTATTAAATATCATGTCATGTTACTATCAGTTCTTGATCATGACTATCATGTCTTATCAATAAAAAAAAAAAAATATCATTTTTAAATTTCATTTTTTTGACGGTATCATTTTTTTAAAAAATTTTCTAAAAAGGGTATCATTTTGTATGACGGGTATCAGTTTTATCGGAAATATCAGTTTTTTGACGGGTATCATTCTTGATCATGACGGTTCAGTTCTTGAAAGGGGACAGGGATCAGTGCGTCAGTGACGATATTTCTTATCGGGGGTATCATGTCTTATCGGGACGGTATCATTTTATCTAAATATCGTTTTTGTCAGGAAGGTATATTTTTATCAGGGAATTCATTTTATCACCCCCAATCGTGTTTTCATGACATTCTTTCTTACAAAAATTCATTTTATCAACGTAATGTCTTTTGGGGAAAGGTTCATGTCTTATCATCAGGAAGTATTTGATCGTGACAGGTATCAGT
>WNWK01009351.1:0-77383 GCA_009830355.1 Cherax destructor | reverse complement strand
AAGCTGAGAGAACAAACACATTGCTCAAAGGCTAGAGACTTTCTATCAGTCAGTAAGGGACTATAAGAACTTTTCACTGATTCATTATCATTATGGCTCTGAATAGCAGCACACACAGTATTATCGCACGAATTTACTTGAGCATCATTACCTTGACTGGCAGCAAACACATTAGTACTACTTGACTTTACTGGAGACATGACTTCAAGCAAATGAACGAGAATTTGGACGAAAGCAAAATTAATGCAAGTATACAGCACAATATAGGTTAACTGGTAGAATTATTAACTATATTGCATAAGTAATGATAAATAATTGTACAAAAACACTAAAGAAAAGATAACTCACTGGAAATTGACTTGGCAAGAAATTCAACACACTAAAATAAAAACAATCTAGCTTTAACTTGAACTAACTGCAAAATGAGCACTCTCTACTTTGGAATTCAATAAAATTACTAGATGAGAAATAATAAATCAATGCAAAGAGGAAATACAATCAATAAATTGTATGCAATTGGAAAATTACTGGAAAAACAAATTTTCTTAAAGAAAATGACACTAGAATTTAATATGCATTGCTGGCAGAAATAATTAACTATGATGCTGACAACTTGCATTGAATTATTAGCACTTGTCAGGATAACACAGAGTAAAATGGAATAAGTACACAATACTGTAATTCAAAAAATTGTTTGAGCAGCTGGAAAATAATTTTTAAAGTGTAATCAATGTTTGGTTTTGTACAAACAATTTACTGCATCAATTAAAGCAATGTTGCACTGGGCACAAGGAGAATGAATACTTTAACTCTTAGTTCAATTGAAATAACTAGTGAAAATAAGAGAATAATGAATATTACTTTACTTTAAATATGAAGATTAAGAGTGAATTTGTTCAAGGAATTATTGATAAGATCAACACAAAGACAAACTGAAATAAAAATAAAAACTTAGTTTTGCAGAAGAATACACAACACAACAAGATTCAGTCAGTGAATGTGATAATTTATGCAATAAGATCTTGCATGTAAAAATTGATATAAGGATAGTTCTTGTTCAGACAAAATATGTTCTATGAACAGGTTCTGCAAAATTAAAAAAAAATGAGACACTGACACAAAAAAATGTATACTGTCTGTAGAACTAAAACAGGTGAGATACTGGCATAAAAATTAATGGAACACACTGAATGGCACACAGGAAAATGAAATATGCAACTAAGAACACTGGGGCATAAACATGGAATAATATATAACACAGCACAGAAATAATAAGCAACAAATTAAATACTGCACTGAGAAACTGGAAAAAAAAGTATTATACTGCACACAAAGACAAGAAAATTGATACACAAAGTACTTACTGCATGTGTACGAATTTACGCAAAAGAACATAGATATAAAATGAGACACGGAACACATGAAAAAGCTGTAAGAGATAATGTAAATGAATTTTCAAGAACACTGAAAACACAAGTCTTTAAATGTCACTAAGAAAGTTCACTGCTTAAATGTCTCACACACACGAATGTCTATACAGAATAGTCTCTACTGTTGATAAATGAACGGCGAATGTAGGTAGAAGGAGAATATTTTCCTGGACGCTGGCTGGTGGTGACTGCTGACGATCTTGGAGAAATGCGCTTACACGAGGAACTCACACAGCAAGCTTTTACGTTGGCGCTCTGGGATGAAGGAAGACACTCTCGACTTGCTATATGAGCCGGAAACAATGCTGCTGGTACCCAAGATAGGGTAGAAAATACCACAAACTATTGGCTGGTAGTGGGTGGTGGTGTTGGTGGGTGGTTTGTTTACACTCCAGAGTGAGCGGCGAGCATGGGATGACGTCAGCGCTGCTCGGCTCCCTGGGACACCCGTGCTGAGACGCTGAGATGACGTCACGGCGTTTGGCTAGTACACTAATTCTCACGGCCTTGGAACCCTCTAACCCAGGTGGCTTTTTGTACAATAAGCCACGGAATGGTGAATATCACTCTGACAAGCGTCCAACTTGTAGCACAGAGCGATTGGAGACAATACTTCAAGGAACTGGCTTTGCTGAAGAAACGACTGGCTTACTTGTATGTCTGGCTTTCTGGAAGAGGCTGGCTTAGCCCTCTGGACTGGTGGACCTGAATGATGTTACTTGCACACAGCAGTGAAGAACTGGGTGGATGGCAGGAGACACTGGATGACTGTAGGCTGGCTTAGGCTCTTTCCCATAAACTGGCTTACTTGTTGGCTTAATTACAAAACCCAGATCAACTCTTCGAAGGTTTACTTGCAATTAGAAGCCAGAAGACTGGAGACTGCGTCAGAAGAGTCTTGGATGACGTCACCGGATGAGGGAAGGTGAGTTGCTGGCGACGGTTGATATTGACGCCCGCGACGGCACTCTCTCACACCGGCTGCTTCTTCTTCTTGTCAAATCTGCTCAAATTACTCAAAATCTACGCCCACGAGCTGTCACCATTTGTTGCGTGGAGGTTCTTTCGTAGATCGGGTAATGAACAGACGAGTTTGGGATGGTAACTTGGTATATTAGACAAGGTGGAATCTCAGAGTTCGCAGGCCTGGTTCTTCTATACACGGTGTCTGGATGGTAACTGAGGCACTGCCTCGAGCAGGACTTATAGCATTCAAAGTATTGACCTTTGACATGGGTGACCTTTGACATTGGGCTAACAGTTGCATCGGTTGGTCACGTGAGCAGAAACGGTTATACCCTATGAACTCTCACTGAGCTTACAGTGACACAGAGAGTAGATAAACTCTCGAAACTCTTCAAAGGTATATCAAAGGTATGAGTTCAATTCGTTCCGTGACTCAGCTCGTAACTCAATTTGCTCGTACAGTGGACCCTTGCTATTCTAACACTCCAAACTCGCCCTTTTATGTAAGTTTATTATTGTAAGTGCTTTTATAAGTGTATTTTTGGGGGTCTGATATGGACTAATCTAATTTACATCATTCCTTATGGGAATAAATTCGTTTGGTAACAGCACTTGAACAGCATTCTGGAATGAAGAATGTTTGAATAGCGAGGGTCCACTGTATATCAAATCAATTTTCCTCATTGAAATTAATTGGAATGCCATTAATCCGTTCCAGCCCCCAAAAAATCACCCCAATTTTTTGTTACGGGTTTTTAAATAAGAAAAATGTGTTTATAAATAAGAAATATTATATAAACGCAATGAAACATAATAAAAGAGAATGTAAAGAAATAAACTGGTTTTATAAAGTGTATTTACCTTGGAGATCAGATGACTTGGGCTAACGGAAGATGCTGGCAGAGGTGGAGGGTGGAAAAGATAGGCAGAGGAAATTGGAGGAGTTCGTTTCGTTTCATGCTTTTTCAGTCGCTTTCGTTCGTCATAAACTCTATCGCTAAATCGCTTAACTTACTTGCTACACTCTCAATGCTACACTTTATTGCTGAACTTACTTGCTACACTCTAATGCTACACTTTATCGCTGAACTTAATTTCTACAATTTTGTTTTTCACTCCACTTTCACTGATTTTTGCCTCTTTCGCCACGCTTTCCTCACTTTCATCTGTAGGGTGTTTCAATAAAAACCTGTCCAAGGAGGTTGTTTCAATAAAAACCTGTCCAAGGAGGTTTGTTTCATCCTCCCTTTCAGAATGTTTCAGAAATGAGTTAGGCAAGTGTCATTAAATAGCGCCGACACACGACCAGTTGCAACTTTTTCTGAGTGTTTCCTTTCAATAAACTCTGAAAGTCTCTCCCAGATTCCCAACATTTCCTTTATCTCACTTGTAGAGATAACCTCCTCCACATCTGGCTCCTCCACGGTACCAATTTCCTGCAAAACTTCCGTATGCTGCTGCATCAGTAGTTTATTTAACCCTTTCAGGGTCCGTGCCGTAGTTCTACAGCTTTGAGTTCTGGGTCCAAACCATAGTTCTACGTCATGAGCTCAGCTCACTCAGATAAGCTTTGAGCGGTAAATTTGGGCCTAGATATGAGAGAATACATCTATGTGGTAAGTGTGCACCACATAAAACAAATCCTGCAGCACACAGTGCATAATGAGAAAAAAAAACCTGAAACCGTAATTTTCTATTAAAACAGTGACTGCAGTGTTTTTTCGTATACCTTTTATAGTTGTATTTGGGATTTCTTGGTCTCATTTGATAGAATGGAAGATATATTACAGATATAGAGATGATTTTGATTGGTTTTAGTACTGGAAATGGCTTGAAACTGAGCTCAAAGTAGCGGAAATGTTAAATTTTTGCCGATGTTCAAGAGTAAACAAATGACCTCACACGTCTAATACGCGCCAGCTGGTGGGTCTAATATACATTCACAAATGTGGTGATATTATTTGTACAATTATTTCAATATTGCATAACAGTAAATCTTCCATTTTTTGGTTTGAATAAAAATTCATTATGTGAATAAAAAATCAAAATGGAATTAATTTGTAAAGACTAAAAACGTAACTAATGACCAGAGGAAATGTTAGTGTATTGCCAGGAATGCCTGCATTGTTTATTCTGCACCCTATTTTGAAATTGGAATATTTTGAACTTTGAGTTAAATTGGCTAAATTACCAATTTCCAATCACTTTATTTTGTTCAGTAGATCGTCATTTAGAACGGTAGTTATCTTCCTGAAAACGTCGTGTTAGATAATTTTGTGTTAGATAATTAAAAGAACTTATGGGAAAAATAGGGTTACGTTCCTGGGAGTTCCAAAAAAGCCAAACAAGTTTTTTTTTAGACCAACAGATCTTACAAAAATAAAAGTGAATATGTACAGTGGACCCTCGGTTAACGAATACCCCGGAAATCGTGCAATTATGTAAGTATAATTTTGTAAGTTCTTGTGGAAGTGTATTTTTGGGGGTCTGAAATAGACTAACCTACGTGAAATTTTTCCTTAAGGGAGTAAATTCGTTCGGTAATGGCACTTGAGCAGACTTCAGGAGTGAAGTTTTTACGAAACTCGGGGGTCCACTGTAATTGTAGTTCATTATCATGATGTATTATGTTGTTTTTACTGCTTAAGACTACAAATGTAACAGAAATAATAGTATTTACCTTAAATTGTGGGTGCTGGTGTTTGTGGATGATTGTGAAGAGAGTGGAGAGTTATGCTGTGGCCCTACTGGGCTGAGGTGGATAGTAGAGGTTCTGGAACTGAAGTCGATGGTTGTACTGAGTGTCTAACTTCAAGTCATTCAGTAAGTCAGTCAAGTCATTCAGTAAGTCAGTCAAGTCATTCAGTAAGTCAGTCAAGTCATTCAGTAAGTCAGTAAGTCAGTCAAGTCATTCAGTAAGTCAGTCAAGTCATTCAGTAAGTCAGTCAAGTCATTCAGTAAGTCAGTCAAGTCAGCCAGTAAGTCAGTCAGTAAGTCAGTCCAGTCAAGTCAGTCAGTAAGTCAGTCCAGTCAAGTCAGTCAGTCAAGTCATTCAGTAAGTCAGTCAGTCAGTCACACAAACTTATGTTTACATCTTTTTATGTGTACAAAGTAACACTTCATTACGGCCACAGGTTATGTCTTGTCTAATATCTTTGTTTTCTTCGTTAATTCTAAGACTTAAATGCTTACAACTTTTCTTGCCACTTTGAGCAACACTGGTATGCCTACTGGGTGTCATGATTGCTTGGCAGATACAAGATATAGTAATTTAACCCTTTGGGGGTCCAAGGGGTCTCTCTGAAACTCGTTCTCAGGGTCCACGAATTTAAAAAAAAAAAAAAAAAAAAATTTTCTTATGGAATGATAGAGAACCTTTTTCCGATCATAACGCCACAAAAATTATGAAATTTGATTGAAAACTAACGGAATTATGCTTTCGCGAAGTTAGCGGTAGCCATGACACCTATGCATCGGCGATTTCGCCCACTTTGAGCCCTATTTTTGGCCCATTCCAATGTTTCAGTCTACTAAAATTATAGCTATTTCGCTAGAACTCCATTTCTTCTATCGATTGAGTACAAGAAACCGCCTATTTACCAATTTCAACTACCCAAAATAGTGGTCAGAAAATGGCAATTTGGCCAATTTCACATAAATTTCAAACGATGCCAATTTCAAAATAGGGTCCATAATAAACAAGGCAGACATTCCTGGCACTAAAATAACATCTTCTCTGTTCATTAGTCACGTCTCCAGGCCTCTTTTACATTACTTTTGCTTTCCATTTTGAATTTTTATTCTCACAAAAAAATAGAAGATTTACTGTTATGTATACAACTGCATCACTGTAAAAATGGTATAAATAATATCAGAGCACTTGTGCATGAATACAGTGGTACCTCGACTTACGATATTTTTTCATTCCAGAATGCTGTTCAAGTGCCATTACCAAACGAATTTATCCCCATAAGGAATGATGTAAAATAGACTAGTCCTTTTAGACCCCCAAAATTACACTTACAAAAGCATTTAAAAAAATAAACTTACATAAAAGGGTGAGTTTGGGGACCATCGTAAGTCGAGGTACCACTGTATTAGACTCGCCAGTTGATGAGTATTGGACGCATGGTGTGATTTGTTTACTCTTGAACATCGTCAAAAATCGAAAATTTTCGCTACTTTGAGCTCAATTTCAAGGTACTTGTTATGCTCAAACCAATCAAAATCATCTCTATTTCTGTAATATATCTTCCATTCTATCAAATGAGACCAAGAAACCGAGAATACAACAATAAATACCATACGAAAATAGACTGCAAAGTCGCTGTTTTAAACCAAAAACACGGTCAGAGTTTTTCTTTCCTCATTATGCACTGTGTGGTGCAGGAATTTTTTTATACTGCGCACACTGACCGCACAGACCCATTCTATCACATCTAGGCCTAACAGCCTGTTTCTGCTTGATTTGAGGGCGCTAGAATTTAGGCGTACTAGTACGTCAATAACCCCAGTGCGTAAGACGTACTAGTACGACCAAAACCCCGAAAGGGTTAAAGATCAAAACACAATTCACTCTCTCTTATTCTTCACAAACACAGCTGGCTTGTAGCAGAGGACTTTTTTTTGACGCGTATGGAATACGAATGGTGGGATGGTGGGGTCAGGGGCGGGTGGTGTCCCCCGCTGAACAACAACAAGGCGGCCTCTTGAGGGAATGGTTATTTGTTTTCCTTCCCGCAAACTGTAAGTAAGTTTATTCAGGTATACACAGATACAGTTACAAAGATTATCATACATAGCAGCATATGTGTAGAGAACCTAGGATAACCCAAAAAAGTCAGTGACTTACGTATTTCGATTCTGTCTGACTTTTTTTGGGTTATCCTAGGTTCTCTACACATATGCTGCTATGTATGATAATCAATGTAACTGTACTCACCTAATTGTGGTTGCAGGGGTTGAGACTCAGCTCCTGGCCCCGTGTATCTGAATAAACTTACAGTTTGCGGGAAGGAAAAACAAATTCCCTTTTCCTCTAAGCACGAGGATTGAGCTTACACTTGAAATCACCTGATGCATTACCGCAAAGGAGCAAGGTGAAGCGATCCTTTGCTGTCTTGAAGCCTGGTGCACTTTTCTCTTGCTGACTGATATAAGTTCGTGTTGGCATTTTCTTCCAGAAAACACTTGTCTCGTCAGCATTAAACACTTCATGTGGCTCATAGCCACCCTCAGTCGGACCCCCACTCACTCAATGGTTTAACACACCGCGGGCTACCGTGCGCTCAAAATTTTTTCCCCTCCCGTGAACCGTGTAATATTTTTACGTCGTGTTAGATAATAATGTGCCGCAATTCTTCAATAATGCAATACCCATAATGTGTAACATAATCTCGTGCTAAATGACGGTCTACTGTAGTTGAAACAGTTGACTGGGTGATTTCTTGTGCTCAATCGATAGAATAGAAGTAATACTAGTGAAAAAGCTAAGAATTTGGTCGACTGGAATAATGTAATTGGCCTAAAATGGGAGTCAAAGTTGGCAAAATTTCCGATGCGTAAATATTGCTGACACATCAAAATTCGCGAGAGCATAATTTCGTCAATTTTCAATCAAATTTCATACTTTTTGTTTTATTACCATCAGAAAAAGATTCTCTACAATTTCATAAGAAAAAATAAGAATAATTTTTTTGAAAATTCTTGGACCCTGAAAGGGTTAACTCCTCCATCGTCAGTTCCTTGGAGTTTTCCTTGATAAGCTTGTTCACATCTCCTTCATCCACCTCCATGCTCATGGACTTTCTGAGGGACACAATCTCCTTCACCACTGCCGCTTCGGGTTCGAATCCTTCAAAGTCCCTTTCAGACACAACCTCAGGCCACAGCTTCTTCCATGCAGAGGTCAAGGTCCTCCTTGTAACACCCTGCCAGGCCATATCTATAATTCTGAGGCATATCACAATGTTATAGTGATCCTTCCAGAACTCTTGAAGGGTCAAGTTTGTGCTCTCCATCACCTCAGAGCAGCGGCGGAACAGGTGCTTGGTGAAGAGCTTCTTGAAATTAGAAATCACCTGCTGGTCCATGGGCTGCAGGATAAGGGTGGTGTTGGGTGGAAGGTAGAGAACCTTTTAAACTTGAACTCTTCGAGGATGTCGTCTTCGAGGTTCGGTGGGTGAACAGGTGCACTGCCCAGGACGAGAAGGGCTTGCAGGGGTAGGTTATTTTCCTGGAGATACTTCTTAATGGCAGGACCAAAGACCAGGTTTACCCACTCCACAAAGAACTGCCTGGTGACCCATGCCTTTGGGTTTGCCCTTCACATAACCTGCAGTTTTTCTTTTAGAATCTTATGCGACTTAAAGGCTCTGGGGTTTTCCGAATGATATACGAGCAGCAGCTTGATCTTGCAGTTGCCACTCGCATTGGCACAGTGCGAAGGTTAACTATCCTTCATGGGTTTGTGGCCTAACATCTTTTTCTCCTCTCCATGTATGTAAGTCCTCCTTGGCATCTTCCAGAAGAGCCCTGTCTCGTCACAGTTGAAGACTTGCTGAGGGATGTATCCTTCAGCTGCTATCACTTCTGCAAAAGTTTTGAGGTAATCCTCAGCTGCCTTCACACCCGAGCTCGCTGCCTCACCATGCCTGATGACAGAGTGAATGCCGGTCCTCCTTTTAAAATTGTCGAACCAGCCCCGACTGGCTTTAAACTACTCTTCCGATGCCTCGTCCGTTGAAGTGCCTGGGGTCTGCTGCAGCAAATCAGCATAAATGCCTTTTGCCTTCTCGCAGAGGATACCCTCTGTCACGGTATCTCCTGCGAGCTGCTTCTCCGTCAACCACATCAACAGCAGCTTCTCCATCTTTTCATGGACAGATGTCCACAGCTTAGAAATTATTTTAACGCCCTTGGCTGGCGTTATAGCCTTTATTGACTCCTGCTCTAGCATGGTACATATCATATTACGCTCGTACTGCCTAGCCAAGTCAACTATACACATACCTCGTTCGTGTTTTTCTGTGATTACATGCTTTAATTCAATGGGCATCATCTTCTTCTCAGCACTGTCCTTTGCACTTACTTTCTTAGGACCCATGGTTAGAAAAAAGAAATTTGGCAAAATAAATGCACAAAAAGCACAAAACGCAAGCACAACACAAGAGAGATGCTTCCACAGCGAGGTAACCATGTGCACTGAATGAGTGAGACGCGGGATGCTGGGCGGATGTTGCGGCGTTAGCTGTGCCAACTAATGGTGGCTTATCTGAAGCTTGCTAGTAACTTGGATTTTGGCTCGTAACTCAAAGCAAAAAATCGACCGAGCGACGGCTCGTAACTCGGAAAACTCGTAAGTTGGGGCACTCATAAGTCAAGGTACCATTGTACAACCAAGAATGATTGGTTGTTTTGTAGGTCGTCTCAGTAATTGAAGCAGACCTAGTAAAAACCCATAAACAGATCCCTGGATGGGAATGGTAGTGGGCCATATCCTTTTTTTAGGAAAATCACCTAAAATCTAATACATACGTATTTATGCCATTTTGAGCTCTATTTCAATATACTTCTGGTCTGCAACCAACCAAAATCATCTCTCTCACTAGTATATCTTTCATTCTATTAATTGTTCATCTCTGTTTCACTAATGTATGTTCCATTCTATCAATTAGTACTAAGAAACATGGGGCAGGATGTTTTTAGTACTGTGCACATTCACCACACTGCTCACACCATATTTGAGGACATTGTGCTTAAAACGTAGATCTTCACGAGTAACACAGGCATCATTGATGTAGATCTACACGAGTAACACAGGCATCATTGATGTAGATCTACACAAGTAACACAGGCATCATTGATGTAGATCTACACGAGTAACACAGGCATCATTGATGTAGATCTACACGAGTAACACAAGCATCATTGATGTAGATCTACACGAGTAACACAGGCATCATTGATGTAGATCTACACGAGTAACACAGGCATCATTGATGTAGATCTACTCTGGAGACAGTGAAAGGGTTAAAGTGTTACTGAGAATAGCATACACATTTATAAATGGTAATTAGAAATTAATGTGTTAGTTTATTTAATTCAATAAATATACAGTGGTACCCCGGTTTACGATGGTCCCCAAACTCACCCTTTTATGTAAGTTTATTTTTTTAAATGCTTTTGTAAGTGTAATTTTGGGGGTCTAAAAGGACTAGTCTATTTTACAACTTTTCTTAAGGAGATAAATTCGTTTGGTAATGGCACTTGAACAGCATTCTGGAATGAAAAAATATCGTAAACCGGGGTACCACTGTATTCATATACATACAGTATAGCATCATATTTGTATTTTTTAAGAACATAAGCACCAAGGAGCACTACAGCATGGGCTACTGGCCCATGCTAGGTAGTTACACCCACTTTAGAAGGAAGAAACACTGCTGCAGTCCTGCTGGCCCAAGCTAACTATTAGATATTTTCCTGACACTTTCACAAATTTTGCTAAGGAATTCGTAAAGTATAAATTGACCAATCAGTATTGTGATTATCTATCTGTGATTGCCTATTTGTAGCTACAGGAGCCATCTTCAGTGTTAAGGCTGTTGTTAAGTTTTCTCAAGCTTGCAGGGGTTGTATCATGCTCTGCCTCTCCTTGTAAACTATTCCATTGGTCTATCATTGCTTATGATGAAACTTTAAAGATCAGCCAGGACTTGAGTCTTGGAGATGGGAAGTACACTGCCTGCACTCTGAAAGAGGAGTGGGAATATTTGTAGTTTTGAACTGTAGTATTGGCACCCCTCTGGCAAGACAGTGATGGTGAAAGTTTTTCTCCTATTTTTGGGCCAAATGCCTTGGTGAGAAAAAGCCAGTGTGTTACATAAAAATAAAATGTACAGCAGTGCTATAACTTACAAATACCCAATGTATGCTTATGTACAATTATGAACGAGGTCCAGAAGGCTAATAGTATTGACAAAATAATTATTTTATGAATATCAGTCTGAAGTTATGAACATGACATTACCCAATTTGTAATTACAGTTACAATAGGCATCTTCTCCACGATACGGTAATATGTACCCCAAACGGCACTACTTACACTATACTGTACCACTCTCTAATCTACCTATGGTATTTTTGGTTGAAGATCTACGACTTATCACCTTAAACCATTAATAACCCAACAAAAAACTTCTGTGCAGATGATCACTAATTCCTGTGCCAGACAACACACCCCTCCACTCTTCAGGAGTTTGAACTTACTTAATATGCAAAATATGCACTCATATTACTGTGCCTATTATATATATAGAACATTAAACTCCAATATAAACACACTCAAACTTCTCCTTGATAGCTACAACAGAACACACAGGCACAACACAAGGCACAAAACTCTTCGACATCTCTCATGTCTGCCTCACCCTATACAGAAATGCAGTGCACATAAAGAGCCCCAAGATCTGGAATTCTGCCAACCAATTTAGATCTATAATTAAAAATCACCTCATCTCCCAAACATAATTATACCAACATTATGCCCTACCACACAAAACCATCTAGTCCAACTATGTATTTCCGTTTTTAGCCATCTCTTATAATTTTTCCTAGCCTGAAATCATAGAACCAATTTGAAACTACTCAAATAGTACACATAAAATTGTACTATTGTAAATTTTACTAATTTTAATATTTTTTTGCCACCTCTCTACTATAAATTTTTCTTGCTTGTACCGAAGAAGGTGGGGAGAATGAAAGCAGTAGTCCTCAAAGATGCATTTTTAATGAATTCATGGTGTTTTAAATGTCAAGAAATATTGACATTTAGTAGTGGTAGTAGTATTAACAATTTAACAATTAATAACAATCCCTGCAGATCAAAATGATTTTGTGTATGCATATTATTTAACTTAAAGGCCATCTTTTACCGAGGCTGGGTGATTCAAAGAAGAAAATACATTCACCATCATTCATTCAATCACTGTCTTTTCAGAGGTGTGCTGAAATCGCAGTCATATTATCCTTAGACTTAACCCTTTGAGGGTCGAGAGGCCCTCTCCCAAACTTGTTCTCAGGGTCAAAAATTTTTCGAAAAAAAAAAAAATATGAAATGATAGAGAATCTTTTTCTGATCATAATGACACCAAAAATATGAAATTTGATGGAAAACCTACGGAATTACGGTCTTGCGAAGTTAGGGGTCTCGACGATATTTACGCATCGGCGATTTCGCCCACTTTGAGCCCTATTTTTGGCCAATTGCAATGTTACAGTCTACTAAAATCATAGCTATTTCGCTAGAACTCCATTTGTTTTATCGATTGAGTACCAGAAACTGCCCATTTACTAATTTCAACTTCCCAGTAAAGTGGTCAAAAATTGGCAATTTGGCCAGTTTCACACAAATTTCAAAAGATGCCAATTAAAAAATTGGGTCCAAAATAAACAAGACAGACATTCCTGGCACTAAAATAACATTTTATCTGTTCATTAGTCCATGTCACCAGGCCCCTCTTACATTACTTTTGCTTTCCATGTTGAATTTTTATTCTCACTAAAAAAAATATGATTTACTGTTATGTATACTACTGCATCATTGTAAAAACGGTATAAATAATATCAGCGCACTTGTGAAAGAATATTAGACTTACCAGTTGACATGTATTGGAAGTGTGGCATGATTTGTTTACTCTTGAACATCGGCAAAAATCGAACATTTTCGCTACTTTGAGCTCAACTTCAAGGTATTTGTCATCGTGAAACCAATCAAAATCATCACTATTTCTGTAATATATCTTCCATTCTATCAAATGAGACCAAGAAAACGAGAATACAACCATAAATACCATACGAAAATACACTCAAAAGTCTCCGTTTTAAGCCAAAAACACGGTCGGAGTTTTTTTTTCTCATTATGCACTGCGTGCTTCAGTTTTTTTTTTATACTGTGCACACTGACCACACAGACCCATTCTTTCATATGAAGGCCTGCCAGCTTTCTTCCACCAGATTTGAAGGCGCTAGAATTTACAAGTACAAGTACGTGACCGACCCTCGCTGCAATGACGTACAAGTACGTGACCGACCCTCAAAGGGTTAAGCATCGCCATGTCTCCTTCAGAGTACAGACATTGTCGTTCCCACCTCTATTTTATATTTACAGTGGTACCTCGGTTTTCGTCGATAATTCATTCCAGAATGCTATTTGAGCGCCGGTACTGAACAAATTTGTTCCCATAAGGACAAATGTAAATTAGATTAGTCCGTTTCAGACCCCAAAAATACACTTACAAAAGCACTTACAAAAATACACTTACGTAATTGTTAGAGTTGGGAGCTGTACGATAACCAAGGTACCACTGTATTTTTATATATTTATATAATAAGGATAGTGAGGCTCAGGTTAGGGGTGTGTAGGAGAGAGGAAGATTACTTTACAGTAAAAGTAGGCCTTAGACAGGGATGCATAGTGTCACCATGGTTGCTTAACATATTTATAGATGGGGTTATAAAAGAAGTAAATGTTAGGGTGTTGGGGAGAGGGGTGGGATTAAATTAATCAGAATCAAATACAAAATGGGAGTTGACACAGTTACTTTTTTGTTGATGATACTGTGCTTTTGGGAGAATCTGAAGAGAGGTTGCAAAGGTTAGTGGATGAGTTTGGGAGGGTGTGTTAAGGAGGAAAATTGAGAGTGAACATAGATAAGAGTAAGGTGATGAGGGAATCTAACGAGTTAGGTAAAGAAAAATTGGATATCAGATTGGAGGGAGTGAGTATGGAAAAAGTGAATATGTTCAGATACTTGGGAGAAGATTTGTCAGAAGGATGAGGTAAACCATAGAATTGAAGGAAAAAATGGTGGGTGGTGCATTGAGGTATCTGTGGAGACAAAGAACGATATCAGTGGAGGCAAAGAAGGGAATGTATGAGAATACAGTGGTCCCTCGGTTTTCGCCGAAAATTCGTTCCAGAATGCTGCTCAAGTGCCATTACCGAACGAATTTACTTCCTTAAGAAATAATGTCACGTAGGTTAGTCTATTTCAGACCCCCAAAAATACACTTGCAACAGCACTTACGAAAATACACTTACATAAATGTTCGAGTTTGGAGATGCACGAAAACCGAGGGACCACTGTACAGTGGAACCTTGGTTTTCGTGATTAATCCATTCGAAAAAGTCTGACGAAAACTGAATTGTACAAAAACTGAAGCAATATTTCCCATAAAAAATAATGTAAATCCAATTAATCCATTCCAGATACCCAAAAATATTAACAAAAAATACATTTTATAGAGAATAACTATAGTTTTACATACAGAAAACAATGAGAAATAAATATAAATGACTAATGAAATGAATAAATGAACATTTAACCCTTTGACTGTTTCAGTCGTACGGATATATACATCTTACGAGCCAATGTTTCCGACGTATTAATACACATAAATTCTAGCGGCCTCAAATCAAGTGGGAGAAAGCTGGTAGGCCCACATGTGATAGAATGGGTCTCCATGGTTAGTGTGCACAGTATAAAAAAAAATCGGGGAGCCAGTGGTGCATTGTGGGAATGCCATTTCAGTAGTCCATGTTCAGCATGCCTAGCGGTAAGAAATATCTGACTCCCCGGCGAATCTGGGACTCTTCTCTTCCCAAGTGATATCTCTAACACAGATGGAAGTGTTTCTGAAGATGAATTTCATGGTTTTGAGCAGTTTGTGACCGAAAGCAATGCCCAGGATACTAGAAGGAAAGAAGGAAGAAAGAAAGAAAGAAAGTAAGGAAGGAAGGAAGGAAGGAAGGAAGGAAGGAAGAGATGAGAGGAAGGAAGGAAGGAAGGAAGGAAAGAAGTAAGGAAGGAGGAAAAGAAGGAAGGAAGGAACTAAGAAAGAAAGAAAGAAAGGAAGGAAGGAACAGATGAGAGGAAGGAAAGAAGAAATAAGAAAGGAAGGAAGAAAGAAAAGAAGGAATGAAGAAAGAAAGAAAGGAAGGAAGGAAGGAAAGAGAAGTAAGAAAGGAAGGAAGAAAGAAAGGAAGGAATGAAGGAATAAATAAAGGAAGGAAGGAAGGAAGAAAAGTAGGTAGGAAAGAAGCTAGGATGGTGGGGAAGGCAGGCTGGGACCCCATGGGTGTTGACAGGCAGTGAGGGTGGTGAGTGATGGTATAATATGTCATTTTGACAGCCCCACTCTGACTCAGCATATTTAGACGTCCACACACACTCACGCCACAACAAGCTTCCCATGCTAGTAGCAGTTGTAGGGAAGTGTCCAGTCATTATATATGTGTATATATATTATAGAACAATATTAATAAAAAAAAATTGTATTGTTGGTTTGTGTAAACGAGTTTTGCAAATAATATAATGATAATAATGTTTGTGCGGCTATTGTGTTGCATACAACAAGTGTATATATGTACATTGCACCTTACTTTGGTCTCACAGGCCTCGTCAGTTACTTGGGAAAAAAAAATATTGGAAATTACAAGAAACCTTCAAATGGGAGTAAATATAAGTGTACCGGGTGAGCGGCATTCGCCTCTGTTGCCATACGCAGCTCATTTTCTGCCAACTTTATGCCTCTATATCTCGGTAAGTACTGATCGCAAAAAAAAAATTTTAGGCTGCACACTAACTGCACCTTTCAAGGCGTGTGAAATTGCTGACCTTGAAAATGTGCAGAGAACCTTCATGGCACGCATAACTGCAATAAACCACCTCAATTACTGGGAACGCTTGAAGTTCCTAAACCTGTACTCTCTAGAACGCAGGCGGGAGAGATACATTATTATATACACATGGAAAATTCTCAAGGGATTAGTACCAAACTTGCACACGAAAATCACTCCCTACGAAAGCAAAAGACTCGGCAGGCGATGTAACATCCCCCCAATGAAGAGCAGGGGTGCCACTAGCATGTTGAGGGACAACACAATAAGTGTCAGGGGCCCAAGATTGTTTAACTGCCTCCCAGCATACATCAGGGGGATTACCAACAAACCCCTGGCTGTCTTCAAGCAGGCACTGGACAGGCACCTAAAGTCGGTACCTGACCAGCCAGGCTGTGGTTTGTACGTTGGACTGCGTGCGGCCAGCAGTAACAGCCTGGTTGATCAGGCTCTGGTCCAACATGAGGCCTGGTCACAGACCGGGCCGCTGGGGCGTTGTCCCCTGGAATTCTCTCCAGGTAAACTCAGCAAAATAATCCTAACATTTTGGTAAGAATTTTTTTTTTCGAATATTTTGCGACATAAAATGACAGTTTCAGAATAGGGCTTGTGACAGTCAAAGGGTTAACACCACTTTTACCTTTATTGAAGACTTGTTGGTATATTGAAGACTGTGAGGAGGGGAGAGGGAGGAGGAGAGGTTATTGTATGGAAGGGGAATCCCCCTCCATAAGGAATTCAGGTATCAAGGCCCTATCCGGGGTTACTTCCTTTCTTTGTCTTTTACTGGCACTAGAACCAGCTTGAGTCACTGGACCCCTGTCGCACAAAAAATCTGTCCAGAGAGGTCTGTTTCTGGCGTCTAAGATTTGCCTAAAATGGGACAAGGCGTTGTCATTGAACATGTTGCAGACACGGCTTGCAACAGCTTTGTTAGGGTGATATTTCTCCACAAAACTTTGCAACTCACTCCACTTTGCACACACGTCCTTAATCACTGAAGAAGGCACATTCTCCCCTCTCTCTTCCTTCTTCTCTGAAGCAATTTCCTCAGCTGTGGTCTGTTGCTGTTCCAGTTGAAGGTCTTGCAGCTCTTCAGTGATTAGCTCTTCCCTGTGGTCGTCCACCAACTCTTCCACATCCTGGCCACTCACATCCAACCCCATGGACTTCCCCAAAGACACAATAGATTCCACAACAGGCATAGGGTCGTCAGGGTCAGCCTCTTACCCTTGAAAATCCTTCTCAAGGACAAATTCTGGCCACAATTTTCTCCAAGCAGTGTTCGTCCTGGAAGTCACTCCCTGCCAAGCCTTATCTATAAGGCTTATACAATTGAGGATATTGAAGTGATTCCTCCAGAACTCTCTTAGGGTCAATTCAATGTCCAAGGTCACTTCAAAGCATCTTTGAAACAGTGCTTTGGTGTAGACTTTTTTGAAGTTTGAAATGATCTGCTGGTCCATGGGCTGGATGAGAGGAGTGGTATTAGGGGGCAAGAACTTCACTGTGATGAAACTAAATTCCTCCAACAATTGGTCTTCCAAGCCTATAGGATGAGCAAGAGCATTGTTCATTACAAGGAAGCACTTGAGTGGTAATTTATTTTCCAGGAGGTATTTCTTCACACTCGGGCCAAACACTTCATTGACCCACTCAATGAAAATTTGCTTCGTGACCCATGCCTTATTGTTAGCCTTCCACATCACACACAATTTACTCTTGATGACATTGTTTTTCTTGAACACTCGGGGATTTTCAGAGTGATACACCAGTAAAGGCTTCACTTTGAAATCCCCACTAGCATTACCACAGAACAAAAGAGTTAGCCTATTCTTCATAGGCTTGTGTCCTGGCAGTGCCTTTTCCTCCTGCATGATATAGATCCTCTTTGGCATTTTCTTCCAAAAGAGTCCTGTTTCGTCACATTTGAAGACTTGTTGGGGAAGGAATCCTTCAGCCTCTATGTACTCCTTGAATTCATCAATGAATTCTTCTGCCCCACATTTGTCCGAACTTGCAGCCTCGCCATGCCTTACCACACTGTGTATGCCAGTTTGCTTTTTGAATTTGTTGAACCAGCCTCTGCTGGCCTTAAATTCACTAACAGCAGCACTCGTTCCAGGCATTTTCTTTGCGAGATCTGCATGCAACAACCTTGCCTTTTCGCAAATTATCGCCTCTAAAACACTATCTCCCGCTAACTGATTTTCGTTGATCCACACCAACAACAACAACTGCACATCTTCGATTGTTTGCGATCTCTGTTTCATTAGCACATTTACCCCTTTCACAACATCAGCTTCCTTGATTTCTTTTTTCTTCGCCAGGATGGAACTGATCGTTGATGCGGACTTCCCGTACATCCTGGCGAGATCGGCCACGTGTACGCCACTTTCGTACTTTGCTACGAGTTCTTTCTTGAATTCTATCGTGTTTCTCGCCTTCTTTATCAAAGGGCTGGCACTCGGAACTTTCTTTGGCCCCATGGTGGCTTATTTAGCAGTCGCACTCAATAAACAAGCATAAAAAAACAATGGATTATTACAAAATGTTTCGGATGAACGCGCGGGGTGATGCTCACTCAATGAGAAACAAAGGCAGACTGAGTCACGAACGCATGGGATGCTTTGTGTGGGTGCTTGAGTGGCCGAGTCATACGGGCAGGCGGACGAGTTTTTTATGGACCATTTTCAACTCTACGAAAACTTGAGCGGATGTACGAAAACTGGGACAAAATGTTGACGAAAAAAGTCGTCGAAAACCGAATCCTACGAAAACCATTGCATATGAAATCCGAGGCTTTACTGTATAGTGGTACCAACACACTTATATGGGTGTAAAACATAGTTTGTGAATGTTGCAGCAAGGAGGAGGCTGGAGGCAGTGGAGATGTGTCTAAGGGCAATGTGTGGCATATATATTATGCAGAGAATTCGTAGTGTGGAAATTAGGAGGAATTGTGGAGTTACTAAAAGTATTATTCAGACAGCTGAGGAGGGGTTGTTGAGGTGGTTTGGTCATTTAGAGAGGATAGAGCACAATAGGATGACTTGGAGAGTGTATAAATCTCTAGTGGAGGGAAGGAGGGGTAGGAGTCATCCTAGGATAGGATGGCGGGAAGGGGTAAGGCCTATGTGAGCGTGTTAGATAGGATTGAGTGGAGACAAATAGTTTTTGGGACTCGACAAGCTGTTGGAGCGTGAGTAGAGTAATATTTTGTGAAGGGATTCAGGGAAACCGGTTAGCCAGACTTGAGTCCTGGAGGTGGGAAGTGCAATCCCTGCACTTTAAAGGAGGGGCTTGGGATATATAATTTTTTTTTTCAACAAGTCGGTCGTCTCCCACCGATGCAGGGTGACCCAAAAAGAAAGAAAATCCCCAAAAAGAAAATACTTTCATCATCATTCAACACTTTCACCTCACTCATACATAATCACTGTCTTTGCAGAGGCGCTCAGATACGACAGCTGAGAATAGTCCCTCCCAACTGTCACTGTCCCAGACCCCTCCTTTTCTTTTTAGTAATCTATACAGGAAAAGGGGTTACTAGCCCATTGTTTCCGGCATTTTAGTTGACTTTTACAACATGCATGGCTTACGGAGGAAAGATTCTTATTCCACTTTCCCATGGATATGAAAGGAAAAGCAATAAGAACAAGAACTATTAAGATAAAATCAAAGAAAACTCAGATAGATGAGTGTGTATACAAAATGTGTACATGCATGTGTAGTGTGACCTAAGTGTAATTAGAAGTAGCAAGACGTACCTGAAATCTTGCTTGTTTATGAGACAGAAAAAAGACAGAAATCCTACCATCATGTAAAATAAATACGTACAGGCTTTCGTTTTACACTCACATGGCAGGACGGTAGTACCTCCCTGGGTGGTTGCTGTCTACCAACCTACTATGTAGTATATGTATTTGCTATTTAGAGTGACATCTAAACTGTTGTATTTGTGTCTCTGCAAAGACAGTGATAGCGTAGATGATGGTGAAAGCGTTTAATTTTTTTTGGTCACCCTGCCTTAGTGAGAGACAGCCAGTGTGTTGAAAAAAAAGAAACTCAGTAGATATACCCACAGTGTTTTAATATTTGATTGTGATGTCAGTACACTTCTAGAAATATGGCGATTGAATGAATAATTGAGAATGTGTTATCCTCTTTGGGTCACCCTGCCGTGGTGGAATGTGGCTGTTGAGTTAAAAAAAAAAAAAGTGGATTGTACTAAGATATAAAAACTTTACTTGTGTACTTTAACTGATTTCTCCCACATTTTCTGGATAGATGGGCTGGACTTGACGGGATGACAAGTGAGGGTGAAGGTGAGGAGGGAGGCAGCATGTCCCCAGTAGGTCTGCCCCAGTACCGCCGCCACTCCACTGACACAACCCATTTGAATCTCAACTCTGTCTCTCCATTAATTGCTAAGACCAGAAGCACTGACAACATAACTCTGGTTTGTAATGTGTTATGCTCTTAAATTCAAAGCTAAAGTAATCCCTTGCTTTATGTGGGTTTGATATATGTGAATTCACTTGTATACAAATCCTTATTTCTACCAGTAATTCCCTGTGTTATGTAGATTCACCCTATGTGATTAGTTCATTTCACAAAGTACAGTGGACCCCCGGTTTTCGTTATTTTTTCGTTCCAGAATGTTGTTCAAGTGCCATTACCAAACGAATTTATTCCCATAAGGAATAATGTAAAGTAGACTAGTCCTTTTAGACCCCCAAAAATACACTTATAAAAGCATTTAAAAAATACACTTACATAAAAGGGCGAGTTTGGAGCAGGACGAACACCGGGGGTCCACTGTATAATGAATATTTCTATAAGAAAAGATTAAGTGTTGATGACTTGATTAATATTACTACAGATGCCATGAGCTTGGAACACATTTACCACAAAAAGTGAGGGACACCTGTATATGGACATTTATATTTGTACAATATATCTGTCTCTGCTCCTCATTGCTTTTGCCCTTGTGGGTTAAAAATGGTTTACTATGAATGGGCTTCATAAATATATATGTGTTTAGGCACTTAGGGTTCAAGGAGTACATAAAGTTTAACAGAAGAATGCACATTTGTTTGGTTACCACATAAAGTGGGCAAATTACGATGCCTATGCGCTTCTGGGAAGACATACACGAAATGAATGATGGTTAATGCTTCCTTCATTGGGTCACTATGCCTTTGTGGTAAATGGCAGATAAGTTTAAAAAATAGATACATTATTTGCAAGGCATTTACCATTTGCTTGGACCATACAGTATATAAAAAAACCGACTGAAGATAGGACTTGGGGTAATGTTTGATGACCATGGCTCTGTGTTACTTGTTTGGTAATAATAATTGAATTTTGGATTAGTTTTTTTTTTTACTGGTATATATATTACTATATTACTATTTCGTGTATGTTTGATATGCTCATTTTTTAAAAAAATAAGTCAAGAAATTTAGAATTTTTTCTGTTCTGATTGTTTCAATATTTGCATAGGAATAATTATTGAATTTATATATTTTTCCTAAGAAATTTCTTTTTCCATATTCTTTCAGTTCATGTTTGGCATAATGTACAGTACAGTGGTCCCTCGGTTTTCGCCGAAAATTCGTTCCAGAATGCTGCTCAAGTGCCATTACCAAACGAATTTACTTCCTTAAGAAATAATGTCACATAGTTTAGTCTATTTCAGACACCCAAAAATACACTTGCAACAGCACTTACTAAAATACACTTACATAAATGTTCGAGTTTGGAGATGCACGAAAACCGAGGGACCATTGTATCTGTATTTTTTGGTAAATTAAATTAAAGGACTTTAATTTTTTCTGATTTTGGTTTAATTGTAATTTATAAGAATTTTAATTGATTTTTGGGCTTTATATTTCTCATTTCTTTTTGGATCAAATGCATTTGTGTTTGTTATGATTATTTGGTGTGTGAGGGTCGAGACCCCTGCTCGCAAACTTTCTCCCAGGGTCGAAGAATTTAAAAAAAAAAAATTCTTATGAAATGATAGAGAATCTTTTTTCAAAAGTAATGAAACCAAAAGCACGAAATTTGATGTAAACTTACAGAATTACATGTGAAATTAGCGGTCTTGGCAATATTTGCTCATCAGTGATTTTACACACTTTGAGCCCTATTTTGCTCCAATTCCATTGCTCCAGTTGACCAAACTCATAGCTGTTTAACTAGAACTCTTTTTATTCTATCAATTGAGTACAAGAAACTGATAGTTACTAGCCAGCCCTAAGCTTCTAACCGCTGGGAACAGGTCATGTGACATAAGAAGTTACATTACAATAGTGGATCATTTACTGTCATCATGAAGTTTACAGGTGTTTCTCAAGCCCATCTCAGCACTCACAGCTGTACTACACTCACTATTACTACTGCTACCTACTACTACTACCATTTACCTATTTCAACTACCCAATAAAGGGATTAGAAGTTACTAACCTGGCCAGTTTCACACAAAATTTTAGAAAGGCCAATTTCAAAATAGGGTTCAGAATAAATAATGTAGACATTCCTGGCACTAAAATAAAATTTTCTCTTTTCATCAGTCACATCTCCAGGCCCGTCTTATATTACGCTTGCTTTTCATTTTGAATTTTTATTCACACAAAAAATTAAAGATTTACTGTTATTCAGACTACTGCATAATGGTGTTATTTGTATAAATAATGTCAGTTTATTCATGAGTGCATATTAGACCAGCCAGTTGACGTGTATTGGACGTGTGACGTGATTTGTTCACTCTTGAACATCAGCAAAAATCAAACATTTCCGTTACTCTTGAGCTCAATTTCAAGCTACTTTTAGTCTATAGACCATTCAAAATCATTTCTATTTCTGTAATAGATCTTCCATTCTATCAAATGAGACCAAGAAACCGAGAATTCAACCATTTCTCATTATGCTTTGCATGCTGCAGGATTTTATTTATACTGTGCACACTGACCACTCAGACCCATTCTCTCATATGTAGGCCCACCAGCTTTCTCTCGCAAGATTGGAAAGTGCTAGAATTTTGGCATAGTATTACAGGACCGATTCTGGCTTGAAAGCTGTAATGTTACGGGACCAACCTCGAAAGGGTTAAAATGTCAATTTTTTTTGTTTTTTGTTTTGGTAGTTAATATTAAAAATACTCTTACTTATAGTGTTTAATAGTATTTACACTGATTTTTCTAGTTAGTAGATCTCCAGGAATGGAACTTGCGTGAATATCTGAGGTTTTACTGTTTAGTCACTGCTTTTATGCTACTTCCCTCTAGTCTGACATTCAGTATTTCATTGCTGAACCTGTTTTCACTTCCATTTTTTTTTTGCCTGAAAAATATCGTATCTTCGTTGCCCTGACTCACATTGGCATTAAAAATTAGAAAGTTTGTACAGCCTAGTCCCCAACTCCAGAAATTTGCAGTGGTTAGGGTCATATGAATACAGTACCACTAAATTATCTGATAATTTTTGTTTCAGGCTTTGGATCATTTTGTGTTTTAGAAGCCTTTTTTTTTAACACGGCCATCTCCCACCGAGGCTGGGTGACTCAAAAAAGAAAGAAACACTTTCACCATCATTCAATACTTTCACCATCATTCACACATAATCACCGCCCCGATGGCATGGTGGCTAGCGCTCTTGCTTCACGCACGGAGGGCCCGGGTTCAATTCCCGGCGGGGCCGAAACATTTCGAAGTGTTTCGTTACACACACACACATACATACAACAGGCCTAGTGTCTAATCGACATGTGCCTAGGACAAAATGGTAACTAACTAACTGTATTTGCAGAGGGGCTCAGATACGACAGTTTAAATATCACTCCAAAAATTCAATATCCCAAACCCCTCCTCTAAAGTGCAGGCATTGTATGTACTTTCCACCTCCAGGACACAAGTCTGGCTAACCGGTTTCCCTGAATCCCTTCACAAAATACTGCTGCAACCTCATTAATGTGGATATTCATAATGTTTATGTATACACACTCATCTGAGTTTTCTTTGATTTTATCTTAATAGTTCTTGTTCTTATTGCTTTTCCTTTCATATCCATGGGGAAGTGGAATAAGAATCTTTCCTCCGTAAGCCATGTGTGTTGTAAAAGTCAACTAAAATGCCAGGAACAATGGGCTAGTAACCCCTTTCCCTGTATAGCTTACTAAAAAGAAAAAGAAGAAAACCGTCAAAGTGGGATGTTTGAATGTGCGTGGATGTTGTGCGAATGATAAGAAAGAGATGATTGTAGATGTTATGAATGAAAAGAAGCTGGATGTCCTGGCTTTAAGTGAGACAAAGCTGAAGGGGGTAGGAGAGTTTCAGTGGGGAGAAATAAATGGGATTAGGTCAGGGGTTTCAAATAGAGTTAGAGCTAAAGAAGGAGTGGCAATAATGTTGAATAATCAGTTATGGCAGGTAAAGAAGGAATATAAATGTATAAATTCAAGGATTATGTGGAGTAAAATAAAGGTTGGATGTGAAAAGTGGGTTATAGTAAGTGTTTATGCACCTGGAGAAGAGAGAAGTGTAGAGGAGAGAGAGAGAGAGAGAGAGAGAGAGAGATTTTGGGAAATGTTGAGTGAGTGTGTGGGGAGTTTTGAACGAAGTGAGAGAGTAATTGTTGTTGGGGATCTTAATGCTAAAGTGGGTAAAAATGTTGTGGAGGGAGTAGTAGGTAAATTTGGGGTGCCAGGGGTAAATGTAAATGGGGAACCATTAATTGAGCTATATGTAGAAAGAGGTTTGGTAATAAGTAATACATATTTTATGAAAAAGAGGATAAATAAATTTACAAGGTATGATATAGCACATAAGGAAAGTAGTTTGTTGGATTATGTATTGGTGGATAAAAGGTTGATGGGTAGGCTTCAGGATGTACATGTTTAGAGAGGGGCAATGGATATATCAGATCATTATTTGGTTGTAGCTACAGTTAGAGTAAAAGGTAGATGGGACAAAAAGAAAATGGCAACAGCAAGTAAGAGAGAGGTAAAAGTGTATAAACTAAGGGAGGAGGAAGTTAGGGTGAGATATAAGCAACTATATTGGCAGAAAGGTGAGCTAGTGCAAGTATGAGTAGTGGGAGGGTTGAAGAGAGTTGGGATAGTTTTAAAAATGCAGTATTAGAATGTGGGGCAGAAGTTTGTGGCTATAGGAGGGTGGGTGCAGGAGGAAAGAGGAGTGAGTGGTGGAATGAAGAAGTAAAGGGTGTGATAAAAGAGAAAAAGGTAGCTTATGAGAGGTTTTTACAAAACAGAAGTGTTAATAGAAGAGCAGAGTATATGGAGAGTAAAAGAAAGGTGAAGAGAGTGGTGAGAGAGTGCAAAAGAAGAGCGGATGAAAGAATGGGAGAGGCTCTGTCAAGAAATTTTGCTGAAAACAAGAAAAAAATTTGGAGTGAGATAAACAAGGTAAGAAAGCCTAGGGAATGAATGGATTTGTCAGTTAAAAATAGAGTAGGGGAGTTAGTAGATGGGGAGCTGGAGGTATTGGGTAGATGGCGGGAATATTTTGAGGAACTTTTAAATGTCGATGAAAAAAGGGAGGCGGTAATTTCATGTACTGGCCAGGGAGGTACAACATCGTTTAGGAGTGAAGAAGAGCAGGATGTGAGTGTGGGGGAGGTGCGTGAGGCATTACGTAGAATGAAAGGGGTAAAGCAGCTGGAATTGACGGAATCATGACAGAAATGTTAAAAGCAGGGGGATATAGTGCTGGAGTGGTTGGTATTTTTGTTTAATAAATGTATGAAAGAGGGAAGGTACCTAGGGATTGGCAGAGAGCATGTATAGTTCCTTTATATAAAGGGAAGGGGATAAAAGAGAGTGTAAAAATTATAGGGGAATAAGTTTACTGAGTATACCAGGTAAAGTGTATGGCAGGGTTATTATTGAAAGAATTAGAGGTAAGACAGAGAGTAGGATTGCAGATGAGCAAGGAGGCTTTAGAGTGGGTAAGGGATGTGTAGATCAAGTGTTTACAGTGAAGCATATATGTGAACAGTATTTAGATAAAGGTAGAGAAGTTTTCATTGCATTTATGGATTTAGAAAAGGCATATGATAGAGTGGATAGGGAAGCAATGTGGCAAATGTTGCAAGTGTATGGAATAGGTAGTAAGTTACTGAAGGCTGTAAAGAGTTTTTATGAGGATAGTGAGGCTCAGGTTAGGGTGTGTAGGAGAGAGGAGATTACTTCCGGTAAAAGTAGGTCTTAGACAGGGATGTGTAATGTCACCATGGTTGTTTAATATATTTATAGATGGGGTTGTAAAAGAAGTAAATGCTAGGGTGTTGGGGAGAGGGGTGGGATTAAATTATGGGGAATTAAATGCAAAATGGGAGTTGGCACAGTTACTTTTTGCTGATGATACTGTGCTTATGGGAGATTCTAAAGAAAAGTTGCAAAGGTTAGTGGACGAGTTTGGGAGAGTGTGTAAAGGTAGAAAGTTGAAAGTGAATATAGATAAGAGTATGGTGATGAGGGTATCAAATGATTTAAATAAAGAAAAATTGGATATCACATTGGAGAGAGGGATTATGGAAGAAGTAAATGTTTTCAGATATTTTTGAGTTGACGTGTCAGCGGATGGGTTTATGAAGGATGAGGTTAACCATAGAATTGATGAAGGAAAAAAGGTGAGTGGTGCATTGAGGTATCTGTGGAGACAAAAAATTTTATCCATGGAGGCAAAGAAGGGAATGTACGAAAGTATAGTGGTACCAACACTCTTATATGGGTGTGAAGCATGGGTTGCAAATGCTGCAGCGAGGAGGAGGCTGGAGGCAGTGGAGATGTCCTGTCTAAGGGCAATGTGTGGTATAAATATTATGCAGAAAATTCGGAATGTGGAAATTAGGAGAAGGTGTGGAGTTACTAAAAGTATTTGTCAGAGGGCTGAAGTGGGGTTGTTGAGGTGGTTTGGTCATTTAGAGAGAATGGATCAAAGTAGAATGTCTTGGAGAGCGTATAAATCTGTAGGGGAAGGAAGGCGGGGTAGGGGTCATCCTAGAAAAGGTTGGGGGGAAGGGTAAAGGAGGTATTGTGGGCGAGGGCTTGGACTTCCAGCAAGCATGTGTGAGCGTGTTAGATAGGAGTGAATGGAGATGAATGATTTTTGGGACATGACGATCTGTTGGAGTGTGAGCAGGGTAACATTTTGTGAAGGGATTCAGGGAAACCAGTTAATTGATTTATTTTGACTTGAGTCCTGGAAATGGGAAGTACAATGCCTGCACTTTAAAGGAGGGGTCTGGGATAGTGACAGCTGGTAGGGACAATTCTCAGCTGTCGTATCTGAGCTCCTCTGCAAAGACAGTGATTATGTATGAGTGTGGTGAAAGTGTTGAATGATGATGAAAGTATTTTCTTTTTTGGGGATTTTCTTTCTTTTTGGGTCACCCTGCCTCGGTGGGAGACGGCTGACTTGTTGAAAAAAAAAAAAATCATAATGTCCAGAAAGAAATGAGATTTAGGCATGAGATCTCTAGCAAACACATTTTGAACAAAATCCTGTTGTTGATTTTAAATTTAGGGACTGGACATCAAGCCAAAGGAAAATGAGCATCAGAAAAACCTCAGTGAATAATCAAAACTATATGAAGGTCCTAGTTTGTTGGTAGCCAGCAGTGGTAGTGGTGAAGTTTTGAGACACTTGCTAATGTTGCTTCTTGGCATTTTTGTAAATACAAATTTTTGAAAATAACTTAGATGTGCGCATTGCACATCACACGATACTATTAGAGTGATGATATCATAAAAATGATGAAATATTTTTGTTTGCAATAAGTAATTTTTTATGATTAAGAAATACAGTATAAGGTACTTATTGGAGTTTGTCTGATTTTATTTTATTATAATTTTTTGCTTATATTTTGGGCAAGTACACAGATAAATACTGTAGTACACTGTAAATTTTGGTCATGAATAGATATTGGCTGCTTTTGGGAGTTTATTTTTTCCATGAGTTTTTTAATCTAGCAGTTCACCAAAACCAATATCCACACTACTGGCAAAAGGGTTAGTTAATACAGTGGACCCCCGGAATTCGTGATTAATCCCTTCCAGAGGGCGCTGTGAACACCGAATATAATGAACTCCGAATCTATTTTCCCTATGAGAAATAATGGAAATAAAATTAATCCGTTCCAGACTCCCAAAAGTATTAAAATAAATTCTTTTTGTACAACAAATATACATTAAATTACACAGAAAACAATGAGAAATAAGAAATAAATAGTAATAACATGTCACTTACCTTTATTGAAGAGTTGTTGATGTGTGGAAGATGGGAGGAGGGGGGAGGAAGGAGTAGTATGCTAGTGTTTGGAAGGGGAATCCCCTTCCATTAACACTGCAGGTACCAAGTTCTTTTCTGGGGTTACTGGCCTTTTTCGTTTAATGCCACTAGGACCAGGTTGAGTCACTGGACCCTCTCTAACCAAAAATCTGTCCAGATACAGTGGACCCCCGAGTATCATAATTAATCCGTTCCAGGAGCTAGTACTTAACACGAAGTTTACGAAATTCAAACCATTATTTCCCATAAGAAATAATGTAAATACAATTAATCCGTTCCACAAAAAAATATTCACATATAAAATAATTAAAAACAATATATATACAGTGGTACCCCGACTTACGATGGTCCCCAAACACACCCTTTTATGTAAGTTGATTTTTTTAAATGCTTTTGTAAGTGTAATTTTGGGGGTCTAAAAGGACTAGTCTATTTTACATCATTTCTTATGGAGATAAATTCGTTTGGTAATGGCACTTGAACAGCATTCTGGAATGAAAAAATATCGTAAGTCGGGGTACCACTGTATATACATTTACTTACCTTTATTGAAGAGTTGCAGGCATCTGGAAGATAGAGTAATGAGTAATGAAGGTCCTCTTGGGCATTTTCTTCCAAAACAGGCCTGTTTCATCACAATTAAACACTTGTTGGGGGAGGAATTCTTCAGCCTCTACGAAGGGAAATCCCTACTCCCTGCATGCCTGCTACACTCCCTGCATGCCTGCTACACACCCTGCATGCCTGCTACACTCCCTGCATGCCTGCTACACTCCCTGCATGCCTGCTACACTCCCTGCATGCCTGCTACACTCCTTGCATGCCTGCTACACTCCCTGCATGAATGCTACACTCCCTGCATCAATGCTAAACTCCCTGCATCAATGCTAAACTCCCTGCATGCCTGCTACACTCCCTGCATGCCTGCTACACTCCCTGCATGCCTGCTATACTCCCTGCATGTCTGCTACACTCCCTGCATGAAAGCTACACTCCCTGCATGCCTGCTAAACTCCCTGCATGAATGCTAAACTCCCTGCATGAATGCTAAACTCCCTGCATGAATGCTAAACTCCCTGCATGAATGCTACACTCCCTGCATGCCTGCTAAACTCCCTGCATGAATGCTACACTCCCTGCATGAATGCTACACTCCCTGCATGAATGCTACACTCCCTGCATGAATGCTACACTCCCTCCATGAATGCTACCACAGGGGTGCCACTAGGAAGCTTCTTTGGACCCATGGTGACTTATTTCACAGTGACAATCACTAAAGCACCAAAAAAAACACCAAATGTAGTGTGAATGTTTGAAAGAGCGCGCTAGGTAATGTTCTCTCAATGGTAAACAACGCTTCACTGGCGGCGTCCTGCGTCCCGCGCAGGCGCGGAGCAGGCGAACAGGTCTAATACGTTACGAAACACGAGCGGTTTTACGATTCTCGAAATCGTAAAAAGCTTACGAAACACGATGTTTACGAAGTAAGAACCTTACGAAACTCGGGGGTCCACTGTATGTGTCTGGCATTTCTTTAAAACATCCCTGAAATGGGACACCACATTGTCGTTGTACATGTTGCCAGCACGGCCTGCAACAGCTTTGTTAGGGTGATATTCATCCATAAATCTTTGCACATTAGTCCATTGGGCACAAATCTCCTTAATTTTTGAAGAAGGCAACTTCTTCCATCTCTCTTCCATCTCTCTTCACACCCATATATGAGTGTTGGTACCACTATACTCCTGTGCAGTCCCTTCTTTGCCTCCATGGATAACGCTTTTTGTCTCCACAGATACCTTAATGCGCCACTCACCTTTTTTTTCTTCATCAGTTCTATGGATAACCTCATCCTTCATAAACCCATCTGCTGACAAATCTATTCCCAAATATCTGAACACATTCACTTCTTCCATATTCACTCTCTCCAATCTGGTATCCAATTTTTCTTTACCTAACTCGTTTGATACCCTCACCAAGTTACTCTTATCTATGTTCACTTTCAACTTTCTTTACACACCCTCCCAAACTCGTCCACTAACCTCTGCAACTTTTCTTTAGAATCTCCCGAAAGCACATATCAGCAAATTGTAACTGTGTCAACTCCCATTTTGTATTTGATTGCCCATAATTTAATCCCACCCCCTCTCTCCAACACCCTAACATTTACTTCTTTTACAACTCCATCTGTAAATATGTTAAACAACCATGGTATACAGTAGACTGTTATATTACACAGATTTATTTGCCACGTTTTGGTTATTATACTATTGAAAAATTGCGGCATAATTTTATACAATACTTCGTAAAATTAACTTAACACGGTACAATTTGTGGGCGGGGAAAAAATTGAATGCATTGGCTGCGGGCTACATGGGTATTACTCCAGCTGTGATGCCGGGGGTGGCCCAACCTAGCTTCCCTGCACCCCACCCCTCTCCCAGACCCGTGCATATGCTTCTCGTATGACTCTTCTCAGAGCTAGCTGTCTTTGTGAATTGATAAATTAGACACATATGCAACACTTGGGTATCTTTATTGAGAAAACGTTTTGCCACACAGTGGCTTCATCAGTCTAATACAAAGTAGAAAGTTGTAAGGAGAGGAGGAGTTTGAGGTAATCAGTCCCTCGGCCTGGAGTCGATGTGTTCAGTCCATCAATCTTGTAGTAAGTACAGCATAGGGCAATATAAGTTACTTATATACTGTAGACAGGTGAGGCAAAACGTTTCCTCAATAAAGATACCCAAGTGTTGCATATATGTCTAATTTATCAACTTGTCGGTTCTCTGAACCATTCATCTACATCCTGTTTGTGAATTGTATTATGATCTTTTCATCTCCTGAAAAAAATGACACGTAGATCACAACTACCCGAATAAACTGACTTACTGATTGACTGAATGACTTACTGATTAACTGACTTGACTTACTGACTGACTTACTTGACTGACTGAATTGACTTGACTGAATTGATTTGACTTACTGACTTTACTGAATTGGTCTGAATTACTGACTTTACTGAACTGACTTTACTGACTTGACTTACTAACTTGGCTTTACTGACTGAATTGACCTGACTTACTGATTTGACTGAATTGATCTAACTTACTGATTTGACTGAATTGATCTGACTTACTGATTTGACTTTACTGACTTGACTGAATTTACTTGACTGACTGAATTGACTTTACTGACTTGATTTGACTGAATTGACTTTACTGAAAGTTAGACTTTTTCACTGAAAAGGACCCTGACAAATCTAGAAGCAGTGCTCTGAAATGTGGTCTAGAGCAGCTGATGATGCCTTACTGTCAGCTGTATAATGTACTGCAGGGTAAAATAGCCCAAAAATCCATTACAGAATTTATGCACACTCCAGTACAACCATTGACTTCAGTACCAGAACCTCTACCATCCACCTCAGCCCAGTAGGGCCACAGCATAACTCTCCACTCTCTTCACTATCATCAACAAACACCAGCACTCACAATTTAAGGTTAGAAATAATATTATTTCTGTTGCATTTGTAGTCTTAAACAATAAAAACACACAATACATCTTGACAATGAGCAACAATTACATACTCATTTTTATTTTTGTAAGATATAGAGGTCTAAAAAAAAAAAAGTTGTTTGGCTTTTTTTTGGGCTCCCAGGAATGTAACCCTATTTTCCCCTTAAGTTTTTCAGTTTATCTAACATGAATTTACCTAACACGGCATTTTCGGGAACGTAACTACCGTGTAATATAACGGTCTACTGTATTCATCATATCTTTTATTAAGTAAGAAATAATGTATCTCCAGTATTTTGTATGGACTTCCTTGCTCACTTGAAAAAAAATGTGGATTTTTTAAGTTATTGTTTATGTTTTACACTTTTTTTTTTAAGTCTGTAGCAATGATTGACAGATTTAGCATTAATACACTATAATTGCCTTTTCTAGATTTTTGTATTTTAATGAAATATTCAGAGACATCCCACAGTACTATTGTCAGTTTCTCCCTGTGTTAAGTGTAGGACCATACTGTAAAGAAAATCCTTCATTGAAGAAGTCACATTACTGTGGCTGGAACAGTTCACAGGACCATCAGTTGTATGGTAGAAAGTCATTTGGTGCAGAGGAAATCTTTATTATAGACAGCATTTTGCCTACGCAGTGGACAATATCTGCCATACTACAGATCCACAGACTAGAGATGAATCTTAGATGATGCTACAATCCATCCTGATAATAGCTCGGGATGAACTGAAAAGCTGTCTGATGATTTATCTTCAATATGTGGGTTAGTTGTGAACTTTTTCATTGCAATGGTGGAGTAATGTTATTTTATGGAGTCCTTAAATGTTATGAGTTACCATTGAGTAGCTCATTATACTGTTCAGTGGCAGCTCTCAGTTTTTTCTTTGTTACTATTTTATATGGTTTTACTTTACTTTTTTCAGTTATATATTGTTAAGTTTTTCATATTAACAGTGTTAGGAGTCTCATGTTTCATTGGAGTGATGACAGTGCTGGCATATAAATGGTGTTAAGAATGTCCCTCATGTTTCAGGGGAGTGATGACAGTGCTAGTATATAATTAATGTTAAGAATGTCCCTAATATTTCATGGGAGTGATGGCAGTGCTGGTATATAAATGGTGTTAAGAATGTCCCTCATGTTTCAGGGGAGTGATGAGAGTGCTGGTATATAAATGGTGTTAAGAATGTCCCTTATGTTTCAGGGGAGTGATGGCAGTGCTGGTATATAAATGGTGTTAAGAAATGTCCCTTATGTTTCAGGGGAGTGATGGCAGTGCTGGTAAGACTGGTTGTTTAGACAGTAATTTACAGCATTTGCTGTTGCTTAACTCCATCCTGCCAGCATCTTCGCCTCCCACACCCACGTCACAATACTCTCTCTTCAGCTCCACCACCTGAACCTCTTTTCGAGTGATACACTGAAGAATGGGTAGATATGTTTCATTTCAGGAAGGTCATTTGAATTGTGATATCTGTGAACTTCTGGAAAGAGCTAGAGAGTGAGTGGTAGTGAATATGTTTTCTTCTTTGGGTCATCCTGCCTTATTGGAAAATGCTCGATGTGTTAAAAATACTTGATTAATTGTCACTAAGTTACTGTGTCACCAACAACCTCTTGTCCAAGTTCTTATCTATTCACTTTGAAATTCCATAGTTTCAGTAGCTTGAAGTGTAAAACAATGCAGTATTATGCTCATTGTGGGTGGTAGTGGGTTTTCTCTGTGCTGTATTATGGTTTGATGAGAAGAATTATCTTTCTTAATGTGATAATTATCATATTATATGAATTTTTTTATAATTTTTTAGATAACCTTGAATATTAGATTTTGATAGCTGTTCTTCTGTTAAGGAATTTTTTGCTTGCACAATCAGTAAACATAAATGTGAAAACTTAATTTTTTGCATTAGTATATAGATTCATAGATTAACTTTGCATAATACAGTATGTACAAGTACTGTAGGTAGGATATGAACTCATACTCAGGTAGTAAGAGGTCCTTATCATAGAATACAAGAAAAGTCATCTTAGGATTAAGGCAGATTTACAGAATCCAGAAATATGTACAGTTTGTACATTATTACTATCTGATATCTTTTTAAATAATGCATAAATTCTTGAAAATGGTTGGTGCAGAGCATCACCAAACAATTTTTTTTGTGCAACAATCTGCCCATAATCATTTTAAAGTATCTGTGAAGTAGTCCAGGTCCATGGCTGGTCCCAGTATATAACCTGGCTTATTAAGAGGAGATTTTTTCATTTTGCTCCTCTTCTAAAAATTTCTATATATATTGTTACTGACCACACAGAAGTTGAGATTCAGTACTCTGTAAGAAATATGTAGATGAAAAATAAGTCAAGCAGTTTAGATAATTCCAGTGGTTCTGTTGCATTGCTTTATAATACATCTTCAAGGAGAACTGTGCTCGTAGGTGCTCAGTGCAGTATTTTATGTATGTTTTTTTGTACATATAGATGCGTGTAAAAGGAATTCATTGTTATTTATGTGGAGTTACTAATACTATACTGTACCTGTAAAATTTTAATATTTTGTACATAGTATAGGTAAACTCATAATTTTCAGTGATTGTGGAATAAATCTTGTGTATGTATAATGATGTACAGCAAGTGTATACTCTCAGACAGATGGAGAGACATAGACTTGCAGCAAAAAAAATCCTCCCTCTTCTCCACTTCTCAGAAGTATATGAAAGTTTTTTTCAATATATGAACAACTTTTAGAAATCTTGAGTAATCTTTCTAGATTATATTGTGATAGTAGCACAAGCATGCAACCCATATCTTAACCACACACACAAAAATTTAGAAAGTTCTGTTCTTTGCTGCTAAATTGGACCTTAAACTGGAGCTGGATTTAGAATTATCGAAAGAGTACTGGAAACCAAATTAGCAGCCTTGCATTTACAAGTCCACAACTAGACTGACTTAGCCACAAAGTGTTCAGAATTCTCATTTTAGGGATGCTAAAGATAGACTGAGAGAACTAAATCTCACATTACTGTAGATGTGAGGTGGATCATAATCACAAAATACAAGATACTTAAAATGAAAATTAAACACTCAGTTGAATCAAGAAAAAAAAAAAGTATGTCTTTAAAGGGAGGGTAGCAAATGTAGAATGCACTAAAAGTTGATGTAATGGAGGATAACTACATACATTCATGAGTCTCCAATTTTTGGAAATGTTCTGTCATGAAAAATCCATTGATAATTCTTACCCTTTCCCTCCCATTTCCTTTTGAAAGATTTGTAGGGAATTAAATTTTTCTGGTCCTGAATAGCAATATAGGAAATACTGTACAGTAATTTTTCTCTTATTTGTAATTCTTTTAATCAGAATTTTACTTATGTACACCATTTAGAGTTTTCAAAATAATTTTTTTTTTTCAAATTTTAATTTATGTTCAAATTTGTATTATTGACAATGCCAATAATTTTTAGGAATAAGAGAGAAAAGGTACAGGACTAGTATATCACTGTTGTTACACTTTTAAAAATCTCCGTGCAATATAAGCTTCTAGTATGTACTGCACAGAAAACATGGGGTTAGCTTCAAATTTTTTAGTTACCCCCAAGTTTCCGGAATACAATTTATGATATACTCGCACTCTGGTAACCTTCTCAACTTGTGGGTGAATACCTTGTAGTGTTGATGACATGCTACTGGGTCTAGGTGGAATGCTGAGATTCTTATGTTAGCCTGCTGGGCCATAGTGGATGGCTGTGGTTCTTGTGTTGATGTCAGTCTGTGGGGCCCTGGTGGAAGGCTGTGGTTCTTTTGCTATTGTTGTCAAACTACTGTTGTCAGCCTACTGGGCCCTGATTGAAGACTGGTTCTTGTGTTGGTGTTGTCAGCCTACTTTGCCCTAATGGAAGACTGGTTCTTGTGTTGGTGGTGTTGTCAACCTACTGGGCCCTGATGGAAGACTGGTTCTTGTGGTGGTGGTGTTGTCAACCTACTGGGCCCTAATGGAAGACTGGTTCTTGTGTTGGTGGTGTTGTCAACCTACTGGGCCCTGATGGAAGACTGGTTCTTGTGGTGGTGGTGTCAGCCTACTGGGCCTTGATTGAAGACTAGTTCTTGTGGTGGTGTTGTCAGTCTACTTGGCCCTGATTGAAGACTAGTTTTTGTGGTGGTGGTGGTGTCAACCTACTGGGCCCTGATAGAAGACTGGTTCTTGTGGTGGTGTTGTCAACCTATTAGACCAATGCAGAAAATTGTGGTTTTTATGTAGATAATAGTCGAGTGTCTTCAGACATGGATGGTTGTCTTGCAGTGAAAGGTATTGTATTCTGTAATGTTTTTCTGCATTTTTATCTAATAATAATTTGTATTACTTATCTGGTAGTATAAGCTCAGATCCTTGTAAGTTTTTGTTTTACGTAATTGAAGGTAAGACACGTGCAACAATTTAGTACCTTTACTGTCACATTACTAAACATTAAAGATAGCAGAAGTAATGAAGAGGTAAAGATGAGGTGACAGGTCCCTCAGCCTTGAAGAAATAATTTTGAGATGGTTAGTCCTTCAACCTTGAGAAATGCTCAGCACCTTAGTCTTAATCAAAGTAAAGCTGAAGCATGAAAATGAGGCTTTTTATACTGGAGCTAGAAGTGAAGTGCTGAATTTGGAGATGGCATCATAGGAGGCTGGGCTCATTAGAAGAGGTAAGAATATAAGAATTGAGGGGCACTGCAGCAGGCCTGCTGGCCCATGCTAGGTAGAAATGCAGAACAAAATCTGCTGGATTAATTCAATTGGAAACAATGGATAAAGTCTGTTGGTTATGAAATTGTCCATTATTGTTATGATCATGGCAAAACAATCTTGTCTTCGGCCATCACAATCGCTATTTACTAGTTCTCCTTCCCTCATTAGTCTATTAAATTCAAGGTTTAATTGTATGTTTTTGTGATATGTGGCTTTTTCTCAGAATCATAGTACGTACGTACTCAACTATTTGTACTCGCCTATTTGTGGTTCCAGGGGCTGAGTCTCAGATCCTGGTCCTGCCTCTTCACTTGCCACTCTCCAGATTCACTCCCTTGTAGCTTTGTGGGCCCTATCGTACCTGCTCTTAAAACTACATATGGAGCCTGCCTCGACCCCTTCTTCACCAAGATCATTCTACTTCCCAACCTCCCTGAGACAGGAAATACTTCCCAACATCCCTGTGACTCATCTTTGACTTCAACTTCCAGTTGTGCCCCAAGTTCTCATTTCTTGCCTCTTAAACAGCCTTTCCCTGTCTGTCTACCTTATTAATTCTTCTGAGTGCGAGGTGCTATCAAAAATTTCCTGCAATCAAATTTTCGCACACTTCATGGGTGAAATATGGTGCGGCATAGATCATGCTGTGCAGTACATTCATTCTTTGTGAAGTAGCATAGTCAATCAATGCGTTGTTGCGATTTTTGTGTAACAGAATGGAAATTTTAAAAGAAAGAATAGTAGTGTGTGCGCTCACCTAATTGTGGTTGCGGGGGTTGAGACTCATCTCCTGGCCCCCGCCTCGTCACTGATCGCTACTGGATCCTCTCTCTCCCTGCTCCATGAGCTTTATCATACCTCGTCTTAAAGCTATGTATGGTTCCTGCCTCCACTACATCACTTGCTAGACTATTCCACTTCCTGACTACTCTATGGCTGAAGAAATACTTCCTAACATCCCTTTGACTCATCTGAGTCTTCAAATTCCAATTGTGACCCCTTGTTTCTGTGTCCCCTCTCTGGAACATCCTGTCTCTATTCACTTTGTCTATTCCACTCAGTATTTTGTATGTCGTTATCATGTCTCCCCTAACCCTCCCCTCCCTCCTTGTTGTCAGGCCAATTTCCCTTAACCTTTCCTCATAGGACATTCCCCTTAGCTCTGGAACTAACTTTGTCGCAAACCTTTGCACTTTCTCTAATTTCTTGACGTGCTTGACCAGGTGTGGGTTTCAAACTGGTGCTGCATACTCCAATATGGGCCTGACATACACGGTGTACAGTGTCTTGAACGATTCCTTACTAAGGTATCGGAACGCTATTCTCAGGTTTGCCAGGCGCCCATATGCTGCTGCAGTTATCTGGTTGATGTGTGCTTCAGGAGACATGCTCGGTGTTATACTCACCCCAAGATCTTTCTCCTTGAGCAAGGTTTGCAGACTTTGGCCACCTAGCCTATACTCTGTCTGCAGTCTTCTTTGCCCTTCCCTGATCTTCATGACTTTGCATTTGGTGGGGAAGAGCCAGTTGTGAGTGTGGGGGAAGTTCGTGAGGCAGTGGGTAGAATGAAAGGGGGTAAGGCAGCTGGGATTGATGGGATAAAGATAGAAATGTTAAAAGCAGGTGGGGATATAGTTTTGGAGTGGTTAGTGCTATTATTTAATAAATGTATGGAAGAGGGTAAGGTACCTAGGGATTGGCAGAGAGTGTGTATTGTTCCTTTGTATAAAGGCAAAGGGGACAAAAGAGAGTGCAAAAATTATAGGGAAATAAGTCTGTTGAGTGTACCTGGTAAAGTGTATGGTAGAGTTATTATTGAAAGAATTAAGAGTAAGACAGAAAGCAGGATAGCAGATGAACAAGGGGGCTTTAGGAAAGGTAGGGGTGTGTAGACCAAGTGTTTACAGTGAAACATATAGGTGAACAGTATTTGGATAAGGGTAAAGAGGTTTTTGTGGCATTTATGGATTTGGAAAAGGCGTATGATAGGGTGGATAGGGGGGCAATGTGGCAGATGTTGCAGGTGTATGGAATAGGAGGTAGGTTACTGAAAGCAGTGAAGAGTTTTTATGAGGATAGTGAGGCTCAAGTTAGAGTGTGTAGGAGGGAAGGGGACGATTTCCCAGTAAAAGTGGGCCTTAGACAAGGATGTGTGATGTCACCGTGGTTGTTCAATATATTTATAGATGGGGTTGTAAGAGAAGTGAATGCGAGGGTCTTGGCAAGAGGTGTGGGGTTAAAAGATAAAGAATTAAATACAAAGTGGGAGTTGTCACAGTTGCTTTTTGCTGATGACACTGTGCTTTTGGGAGATTCTGAAGAGAAGTTGCAGAGGTTGGTGGATGAATTTGGTAGGGTGTGTAAAAGAAGAAAATTGAAAGTGAATATAGGAAAGAGTAATGTGATGAGGATAACAAAAAGATTAGGTGACGAAAGATTGGATATCAGATTGGAGGGAGAGAGTATGGAGGAGGTGAATGTATTCAGATATTTGGGAGTGGACATGTCAGCAGATGGGTCTATGAAGGATGAGGTGAATCATAGAATTGATGAGGGAAAAAGGGTGAGTGGAGCACTTCGGAGTCTGTGGAGACAAAGAACTTTGTCCATGGAAGTAAAGAAGGGAATGTATGAGAGTATAGTTATACCAACACTCTTATATGGGTGTGAAGCATGGGTGATGAATGTTGCAACGAGGAGAAGGCTGGAGGCAGTGGAGATGTCATGTCTGAGGTCAATGTGTGGTGTGAATATAATGCAGAGAATTCGGAGTTTGGAAATTAGGAGGAGGTGCGGGATTACCAAAACTATTATCCAGAGAGCTGAGGAGGGGTTGTTGAGGTGGTTCGGACATGTAGAGAGAATGGAACGAGACAGAATAACTTCGAGAGTGTATAAATCTGTAGTGGAGGGAAGGCGGGGTAGGGGTCGGCTTAGGAAAGGGTGGAGGGAGGGGGTACAGGAAGTTTTGTGTGCGAGGGGCTTGGACTTCCAGCAAGCATGTGTGAGCGTATTTGATAGGAGTGAATGGAGACAAATGGTTTTTAATACTTGAACGTGCTGTTGGAGTGTGAGCAAAGTAACATTTATGAAGGGATTCAGGGAAACCGGCAGGCCGGACTTGAGTCCTGGAGATGGGAAGTACAGTGTCTGCACTCTGAAGGAGGGGTGTTAATGTTGCAGTTTTATAACTGTAGTGTAAAGCACCCCTCTGGCAAGACAGTGATGGAGTGAATGATGATGAAAGTTTTTCTTTTTCGGGCCACCCTGCCTTGGTGGGAATCGGCCGATGTGTTAATAAAAAAAATAATAAATTCGAGAAGCCAGTTGCTGGACCAGGTGTCCAGCCAGTCCAGGTCTCTTTGAAGTCCTGCCTGATCCTCATCTGATTCTCCTCATTAACTTCACATCATCTGTGTGTGTGTGTGTGTGTGTATTCACCTATTTGCACTCACCTATTAGTGGTTGCAGGGGTTGATTCATAGCTCCTGGCCCTGCCTCTTCACTGATTGCTACTGGGTCCTCTCCTTGCACCATGAGCTTTATTAAACCTAGTCTTAAAACTATGTATGGTTCCTGCCTCCACTACGTCACTTTCTAGGCTATTCCACTTCCTGACAATTCTATGACTGAAGAAATACTTCCTAACGTCCCTTTGACTCAAATTTTGGAAAGTTTCCAGACATAATGGAGAAACGTGGTGCTCACTGAGCTCACGGAGAATGTAAACAAATCGGGTGGGGCGTGGTGACCATATTAGAAAGTCAGGTGGGGAAGCCATATAGCAAGTTTTGGTCATAATTTGAAATTCTGTATTAACAGAATGGCGTAAGGCGAAACGCCATAAAGCGGGGACCTACTGTACCTAAACAAACAAGATCACAGGAAGTAATATTTAAAAAAATAACTTTGCATTCTATTCTGCAGTTAGAAGCATCTTAGGCACAGCCATTCTCTGTAATGCTGCTTTCTCTAGGGAAAGATAGCTTCCACATTACAAACAACTTGTCCGTAAGTTGGAGCACTATGACTGCAATTCATTCATTAGTTGGGGAACCACTGTACTTAAGGCCTCTACCAACAGCATATTGTTTATTATAAGTTCTCTTTAGCACATACTATCACCATTAGTTGGGTCTATGCTATTTCTATCTTCATCCTTCACATTTTCATTTTTATTTGAATTTCAGCAATACATGTACATATATGAAGCATTCAGTCAGTATTTGCATAAATAGTATTTTAAGCAGTTTTTATCAGAGTTCATGTTAAGGTCACTTTTACCTTTTGCAATGCCTTTTATACAGCCTACAAGTTTATTGCATAAAGTATGATACAGTAGTCTTTGTATTTTAATTTTAGCATACCTTAAACAAGCTCACATTTTATGTTTTGCAAATTTTTGAGATTCTGATCATCTTGCTTTGTGTTTATCAAGCACATAATATTTTAGTACTGTTCAACCTAAACAAGAAATTGTAATTTTGCATAATTATACAAGAGGTAGAATAAAGCTCCGTCATATGTCTTTTTTTTTTTTTTTTTTTTTTGTGAGTTTAGTGTTTCTCGTAAATACAGTGGACCCCCGGTTTACGTTAGTCTCCAAACTCTCCCTTTTATGTAAGTTTATTTTTGTAAGTACTTTTGTAAGTGTATTTTTGGGGTCTAAAAAGACTAATCTAATTTACATTATTCCTTACGGGAACAAATTCGTTTGGTAATGGCACTTGAACAGCATTCTGAAACGAAAAAATGACGTAATCCGGGGGTCCACTGTATGAACACAGTATAATAATTTGAACATGCCACACTTGAACACTTCCTCGCTTGCTTATGACCATGCTTCCAGTGTGCCTCGTCACGTCTTCTGTCATTGTTGCTTTAAGTTGTACTCTGTCAGGGGGGTATGCCTTGATGTAAGCAAAGGGCTCCTTATCCAAGGAATTTAAGCTACTCTTCCCTTCCTCAGATCAAATCTGATTACCTTTCATTCCTACATTGTGTAATCCATGTATATAATAATAATTTAATTTCTATTGTCAAAAGGTGGTAAAACATAATGCTTCACTTACTTAGTTTTTGCAGAACTGTAATACATTTCATTATACAGTAAACCTTGAATTAGTGACTAATAAGAAGGAGGGGGTGTACATTATTGCTGACTGCCTGTGGATTCCAAATTATGAAATTTATATTTCATGATTGTAACATAAATGGACGAAGTTCAGAATCAGCAGACTTGGTTTGATGATGCAGAAGACTACTGCACAATAAGAAAATGGGTATTATAACCTGTAAAACAGTACAGTACTAAATAACAAAAAAGGCACAATACCGTGACTGGAACAATACACACACAACCCGCACATATAAAAGAGAGGAGCTTACGACGACGTTTCGGCCCGACTTGGACCATTTACAAAGTCACACTAACACACAGAGACAGAGGAAGGGTATTTATAGGCAGGCAGACAGGGGAGGGTACAAGAGAGTGGGGTAATGATGGAGTAGTGGAAGTAGTAGTAGTAGTAAAGGTAGTAGAGGAGACAGTCATATGGGAAGGAGCACTGCAATGAGGCTAGCGGCCCGCAAGGGTGGAGAGGGAAGAAAAGCGAATAAAATGAAGGAAAATACAAGGCAAAAGAAAAGAAAGGAAAACCCATAGGAGAAAAAAGAAGGGGGAAGAGAAGAAAGGGAAGGAATCAGGTTAAGTCACGGGTGTTCTGAAGTTTAGAGCATTTAACAATGTAATGAGAGTACAGGTACTGTATTGTAAGATAAGATTTTGTTTGGATTCTTAACCCCAGAATGTTAGCCACCCATGGTAACCCAAGAAAGTCAGTGTGTCATCAATAACTGTCTTATTTCCACTGGGGTCCTTCTGTCTTGTCCCCCAGGATGTGACCCACACTAGTCACCTAATGCCCAAATGTCTACTTATTGCTAGGTGAACAGGGACATCAAATGTAAGGAAACATGTCCAGTGTTTCTACTCGGCTGGGGATTGAACCATGGACACTCAGTGTATAAGGCAAGAACGTTGCTCACCGAGCCACCCTATATAGTACTGTATTGTAAATAAAAATGAAGTTGAAAGTATTGTATATGTACCATAGAGTACAGCACAGTATAGTAATTTTATTGTAATTTACAGTTATTTTACTTTAGTGGTGGAGAGATGAGGTGTAACTGTCGTGATCAGTGGTGGTGACTCAGAATAACTTTTATTCTGAATCAGAGGAGTTGTATAGCTCCATTAGTGAAAATGTTGATGGCTGAGAAGATGTAGGTGGCTGAGATGAGGTAGACCATTGAGGAGAGGTAGATGGTTGAGAAGAGGTAGATGGCTAAGAAGAGGTAGATGGTTAAAGAGCAGTAAATGGTTGACAAGAGGTAGATGGCTGAGAAGAGGTAGATGAGTGAGAAGAGGAACAGATTTTAAAAAATGTATCCAACTTCAATTGTTTGTCACATTGATGCTAGTCCCTTGTGATACATTCTCTAAGCATTTGCCAAGAGATTGTTCTGCAATTTATGGATCACTTAACATCTAATAACTAGGATCACCTTCATTTTATTCTGACCATGCCATCACCTCTTCCTCTATAACGTCTGTTTCTCCTGCCCTCTGAAGGGTATAATGAAAATCACTGGCCTCAAACCCTTCAAAGTCCAATTCAGTATCAAGGTCATATAAAGAAAATTCCAACCATTAGCTATGTTGTCTTTTTCAGTTCCTTGTATTATGCTGCAAGGACGAAGATGGCAGACTTCAAGTTGTACTTTTTTATATATTCCACAGTACATAGGCCTCTGATATCTCTCTCCAAATCTTCATCTTTTTCAATCATTACCAATATTTCATTAATGTACCTAGATTGGTACAACTTCTGATTCTTAAATTGGATCAGGGAAGTGGTATAAAGGAACAGAAACATGGCCCTAATTGTAACATCTGTGCTGCTTAATTTAAGTTTTTAGCTCTTGAGTGAGTAGGTGCATTATCAATCAACAGAAGAACCTTGACAGCCTTGAAATCTAGCTTAAGGACCTCTAGCTGGTGCTTGCTTACTTTAGGGATGAAATTTGTAAAAAAAAAAAAGAAGTCACCGAGTACATCCCTGTGACATCAGCCTTCTTACCTTTGTAATAATTTACTGGCAACTCTCTCGTCCAGTTTTTCAAAGCACAAAGCTGTGTCAATTTGCCTATGACCGTCAGTTTCAAATGGTGAGAACAATCAGCATTAGCACAGCATAATACTAAGAAGCAGTCTTTGCTGAGTTTGTGGCCTGAAGGGCTGAAAGGCTAGTGTGTGGAAGGGAGTGAATGCTAAGAGACTAATATCAACATTATACAGTTGAGATTGAAGGAGATTCTCACTGTCTATCAGATCATTTAACATTAATTTGAATGGCTCAACTTTGTAAGTGGGTGCACTACCAGCCTTGCCGTAAGTCTTTACTCGAGCCATGATGATTAGCATCAAAGCTAACCATCACTTGCCTGAAATTCTGTGTTCACATGCTTTATTAGCCTAAGAGCAGCAGAGTGAAGATCAGCACTACAAACATTATCACAACAGAACATATTGTTGAACCTACCATTTATGCACTGCTGCTTCATGCTTTTTATCTTGAGCCGTTTTCATGTTTTTTAAGACCAACTGTTGAATCTTCATGGCTAGCATCTACACTAAATTTAAGTTTGTCCTTTCTTCTGTGAATATCAGACACTTTCTTAGAACCATATTCTTCACATGCCTGTGCCACTGAAATGCCAGACTCAAGCATCCTTATTAGTTCAGGTTTCTGCTTAACACTAAGATTCACTTGTTTCTTCTTGGCACCACTACTTGCTGTACAAACATTTTTAATAGCACTTTAATTAATATGTTAAATAAAGTCTTACAAAAACTATAAATCTAAGGAAAATTGGAAACTGAATAATGAGTGTATGTATGAGTGAGCACAGACTAATGCTGGTGCATGTGGCTTGGGGGACAATGAAAACTGATAGGTCCTGGATGGGGACACATTACCCCATACTGGATAAATATCAATCATCAAATTTGGTCCAGTGATTCAGAAGACTATTGAACACTTTCACTACAGACAAATTCCAGAATCTACATTTCTATTTTGTTTGATGATTCCAACATTTGTGCTGCCAGTTTTTTGTCTGTAGTTTCCAAAATCCATTAAATGGTTTGTTAATTTGAGGTTTTACTTTACGTACTTTGAATATGAATCAAATGCCAAGAGATGGGTGCACAATCCACAAGAAACATGGGAATAATTTAGGGTTTCAGTTGTTTGCAACCTGTGCTGCATACATATTCAGTATTTGTGTATAAATGTATACTCTCATAATAAATTTATCAGTCTAAAAATCTCGCATATTTTCAGAGACATTTTATCACTGTAATACAAATTATTTTTCTCCAGTGTGTCTATGAGAGGACAAAGTAAATAATAAACTTCAGTATTAATAGGGAATTTTGCATAATATACCTAATCATATTAGGTGTTAATTTGTTTTTTTACTGGAGTAAGGAACTGCACACTGAATTACACTATTTTCTTTATAATAATAATATCTTTATTTCTGTAAGTATGTGTACTAGGTATACAGGCGTAGCCTCTTGTTATGCAGAGCATTTGGGCAAATTAGGTCAATTTTGTCCCAGGATGCGATCCACACCAGTCAGCTAACACCCAGGTACCCATTTTACTGATGGGTGAACAGGGACAGCAGGTGTCTTATTGAAACACGTCCTAATGTTTTCCAGCCGTACCAGGGAATTGATCCCCGGACCTCAGTGTGTGAGCTGAGTGTGCTAGCGATCGAGCTATGGGATGAAACGTGATTTTGAATTGAACAAATTGTTTCCCAATATAAAAGTGGAAGACTATTTTGCGATGATAATTGATTGTCTAATATAATTATTACTGCATCCTATAATGTTTGAGAGGCTGTGTCTACCTACTGGTATGTAGCTAATTTGTGTAGACTCAGACAAGTTTGTCTTAAGAGTTCTGATTAACTTTTGTGTGTGTCTCTTAACTTCTAATTTATACATTGAGGTACAGTATCATTATAATACTGTGTATAGCAACCCATCCTTCTGTCACTTTTTCACAGAGGGTTTGCAGCACATTTCTAAGTTAGGTTAGGTCATGTTATGTTAGGTTAGGTCATGTTAGGTTAGGTTAGGTTACAACAGAAAAACTATAAATATAAGATAATAGGCAATAAAGAAAAGTCTGCTGTGGGAACAGAAAATGTATACCCACTGCACACAGCTGATGTACAACAGTTATCTTTCAGTTGTCAAAGGCTCCATCAACAGCCATCCATTTGACTGTTTTTACAACAGTGCTGTGTCTGTCTGTGGTTAAGAGGATGGGCTGTTAATATGGATGTTTTGATTTCTGGTATGTTTCTTTAAAACCTGTTGTCCATCATGTGTGTGTCTCCAAAATTACAAATAAGAGAACATTAACTCAACAGAACTTTTTAATATACTTGTACAAGTTCACATTTCCCTAAAATGGCTAAGGAAATCTGTTTATAGCTTGTTGTTTGTTGATAAAAATCTTTGAATGCAGAGTGAAATGGGCCACTTCCAATGGTAATGACTTTTACTGTCTTTGTAAGAAGTCCGACTTTTACTGTATTTTTAAGAAGCCCGCATTTATAACTTAGGTCCTATGATGGAAGCCTTTGGTTGTAGGTAGAGTGTTGTAATAAACTTTTGTTTATATTAATATTTGTGGTTATGTAAATAGTGGAGAACGACAACACATTTTGTGATGTGTTATACATCGAAAATAAATTTGTCCTGCTGTCCTCTATGAACCATGTACGACAGGTTCTTCTCTAGCCCATTGTTTGAAAAGGGGTACTGTATTGCTAAAGAAAGACTATTGCTTGGATAAGAACTTGTCAGTTTTGTATTCATTGATGTCTTAACTGATTAAAATCTTAAATTTATTATTTAGAAAATATTAATTTAAACTTAAAAGAGAAGAGTAATTTTTGTCAATGTGATAATATAAGAGACCTGTTTTAGTCTGCAAAATACAGCTGTTGACTGTGGTTTATTTCACAAACTTATGCTGTAGACCTGCAGTAATAGGTTGTGCTACAAGCAACAGTCATTAACAATCAAAATTTTCACTCAACAAGAAATAAAGTTAGACTTGGAAATAACTTAAGAGATTTAGGCTGGAGGGTAACCTGAAATCTGATGTCAACACATTTTTGAAAACAGCAATTGAATGAATGATTGTGAATGTCTTATCCTTTTTGGGTCACTGTACCTTCATGGGAAATAGCTGTTGAGGTAAAAAAAACAACATATGCACAAATACATAAGTTTATATATCTGTATGTATATGTTTAGGGAGTTTGAATCAAGTGTGACAGTAATTGTTGTGGGGGGACTGCAATGCTAAAGTGGGAGAAACCATTGTAAAGGGCATAGTTGGTAAGTTTGGGGTGCCAGGGGTAAATGATAATGGGGACCTTTAATTGAATTATGTATAAAAAGAGGTTTGGTAATAGGTAATACATATTTTAAGAAAAAGAGGATAGATAAGTACATGAGATACAATATAAAGTGTAATGACAGCAGTTTGTTAGACTATGAACATAATAGTAGATAAAAGGTTAAGTGGATGTGCATGTTTTTAGAGGGGCGACATACATCAGATCATTATTTAGTTGTAACTGCAGTGAAAGCAAGAGGTGAATGGGGTACAAGGAGAATGGGTGTGGGAGGGAAGAGGAGCAATTGGTGGAATGATGAGGTAAAGAGAATGGTAAGGGAGAAAAAGTTAGCATATGAGAGGTTTTTACAAAACAGAATTGATATAAGGAGGGTGGAGTGTATAGAGTAACAGAGGTTAAAAGAGTGGTGAGGGAACGTAAAATGAGAGCAAATGAGGAAGTGGGAGAGGCTTTGTCAACAAATTTTGCTGAGAATAAGAAAAAGTTTTGGAACAAGATGAATAAATTGAGAAAACCTAGGAAACAAATGGATTTAGCAGTCAAAAACAAAAGAGGAGTTATTAGATAGGGAGGTGGAGATATTGGAAAGATGAAGGGGATACAGTCAACCCCCGGTTAGTGATATTAATCCGTTCCAGGGGGCTTATTGGTAACCGAAAATATCGTTATCCGATTCTATTTTCCCCATAAGAAATAATGGAAATAAAATTAATCCGTTCCAGACTTCCAAAAGTAGTAAAATAAAATATTTTTTTACAACATAAGACATGCAATTACACACAAGTTTATGAGAAATAAAGAAATAATAGTACAATAACATGTCACTTACATTTATTGAACAGTTGTTGATGTGTGGAAGACGGGAGGTGGGGAAAGGATGGAGTAGTATGCTAGTGTTTGGAAGGGGAATCCCCTTCTATTAACACTGCAGGTGGCAAGTTCTTTTCTGGGGTTACTGGCCTTTTTCTTTTAATGCCACTAGGACCAGGTTGAGAGTCACTGAACCCCATTCTAACGAAAAATCTGTCCAGGGAGCTCTGTGTCTGGCGATTCTTTAACCCTTTGACTGTCGGAGGCCCCATTCTGAAACTGTCATTCTATGTCGGAAAATTTTGGAAAAAAAAATAAATTATTTTTTCTTATGAAATGATAGAGAATCTTTTCCCGATTGTAATGACACCAAAAGTATGAAATTTGATTAAAAACTTACGGAATTACGCTCTCGCAAAGTTAGCGATGTCAGTGATATATACGCATCGGCGATTTTGCCGACTTTGAGCCCTATTTTAGGCCAATTCCATTGGGACAGTCAACCAAACTCATAGCTATTTCTTTAGAACTCCATTTGTTCTATCGATTGAGTACAAGAAATCACCAATTTACCGATTTCAACTACCCAATAAAGTGGTCAGAAAATGGCAATTTTGCCAATTTCATGCAAAATAAAAAAGATGTCAATTTCAAAATAGGGTCCAGAATAAACAATGCAGACATCCCTAGCACTAAAATAAGATGTTATCTGTTCATTAGTCATGTCTTTAGGCCCCTCTTACATTACTCTTGCTTTCTATTTTGATTTTTTATTCATACAAAAAATAGAAGATTTATTGTTATGCAGACTATTGCATTATTGTAAAACTGTATAAATAATATCTGTGCACTTGTGAAAGAATATTAGACTCACCAGTTGATGTGTATTGGACGCATGGTGTGATTTGTTTACTTTTGAACATTGGCAAAAATCGATCATTTCCGCTACTTTGAGCTCAATTTCAAGATCGTTTACATCATGAAACTAATCAAAATCATCTCTATTCCTGTAATATGTTTCCCATTCTATCAAATGAGACCATGAAAAAGAGAATACAACCATAAATACTATACGAAAATACACCTCAAAGACGGCGTTTTAATTAAAAAAAACGGTCGGAGTTTTTTTTTCTCATTATGTACTGCTTGCTGCAGGATTTTTTTTTATACTGCGCACACTGACCACACAGACCCATTCTCTCACATGTGGGCCTACCAGCTTTCTCCTGCTTGATTTGAGGCCGCTAGAATTTAGGCGTATAAATACGTCCGAAACATTGGCTCGTAAGACGTAAATATACGTCCGAAACAGTCAAAGGGTTAAAACATCCCTGAAATGGGACACCACAGTGTCATTGTATAGGTTGCCAGCACGGCCTGCAACAGCTTGGTTAGGGTGATATTCATCCATAAAGCCTTACACCCTGCTCCACATTCCACAAATCTCCCCTCTTTAAGGGGGGCTCCTTGTCGCGGTAAAGAGGCTATCGGTCTGAGGAATTGGACCTCTTGGTCTTCTTCCTCAGACCGAACCTAATTACCCCCCAATCCCCCCTCCCTTTTCCCATCTTCCCCATCCTCCCTTTTCCCTTTCCTCCTCCTCCTCCTCATCCCTCCCTTATTTCCTTCCCAGTTTTACCCTGGGAGCTTCTCTCCTCAGGCATTCTAGTTCCTAGGTAGGGGGAAGGGTATCGTGGTCCATCCCATTCCGTTGAGGTCCTTGGCGGTGGTGTAGTTTGCCGTGGAATCTGATCGCTCTGGGGATGTCCCGATCCTCTCCGGTCACCCGGGGTGGCCTTGGGTATCTTTCGGGCGACGGGTGTATCTCTGGAGGCCACCTTCGGATTCCGGGGTGGTGGCCGAAGGCGGTATGCTTGTGGCGGATATCCGGCCGCCCTCTTTTGTCCGCCGAGATGGCTCGGTGGATGTGAGGTTGCTATCCCGGATTGCTGGTTTACTGGCATGAAGGGTAGGGTATGGCACGGGTTCCATGCAGCATCTGCACTACTTGCGGTGTTGAGGTCCTCTTGGGCACGGAGGGGGATTTGCGCTCCCTTTCATTCCTCCTAGGACCTATTCCTCCACGTTCCCCCCTTTTTTTTCTTCTTTTTTTATTTTTATTTTCTTTTCTTCTTTCTTTTTTTTTCTTAAAAATAAAAAGAAAGAAGTAACCTAACCATGGCTGACCCAATCCATGAACCCACTACCCCCGGGCCCCTTCCTGATACCGCACCCAGTACTGACCCTGCCTCGTTAACGGACAACTCTTTGGACACCTCTCATGCCCCTGTACCTCTTGCTGGTGCCGGTTCGTCACCTGCTTCAGGTACCAGGGACCCGACTGGCTCTTTCGATACGTCTGACCTTCGCTCTTCTCTGACCTTGATTCCGGCTTCTCCCTCGACGGTGCGGCAATTTTCGAATCGCTCGCCCGTCTCACATCGGACCACCCCTGGTCCCACACCCAAACGACCAAGACCCACACATGACGATTCGACACTTTCTTCTCGTTCATCTCAGAAACGACAAGCTCGTCACGCACTCCCTTAAACTCTCTGTTTCAAACCACTCAATGGACAAAGTTTTTTACTCTTCGTCCAACTTCTCCTAATACCTATCTTTCAGACCATAGTATTGGTAAGGCTCTGCTACGCCATGTTGGTCAAAACATCTCATTTCACGCTCTCAAGAGCGGCACTCGCATCATCACGGTCCAGAATGCTGGCCAAGCTCGCGATCTTTCTCTTCTTACGACCATTGACACTACACCTGTTACTATTGACAAGCACCATTCCCTCAATTCTTGTTGTGGTTCTGTCATTTTGCCCCACACCATTGTCCAACGGAATTTCCAGACATGTGGTGATGACATTTTCGAGCAGCTTGAGCTCCAAGAACTCCCTATCCTTAAAGTTGACACTTTTGTCCTCCCAGCCAATAAGCGAAGACGTTATCCTTGCAATATAGCTCGTTTAACGTTTGACTGCCGAGAACTGCCACCTTCGGTCTACATTGCAGGTCAACGTTTACAAGTTCGAAAGGTGACTCTACACCGCAGCAGTGTAGAAACTGCTGGCGTTTTGGTCATCCAGCAAAATATTGCAGGTCCATGGCCGAATGCCCAGTCTGTGGTGCTGACGACCATGCCAGTTCTTCTTGTACTCTACCTCCCTCTTGCCTTAACTGTCATGAGGCACATCCTTCATATTCTCGCCGTTGTCAGGTTTACCTGAATGAGCGGGAAATCCGTTGTCTCAAAGAGGCAGAAGGCTTCTCCTATGCTATGGCTGTCTCTCATCTTCGCCTTCAAGGGAAACTTCCCCGTATTTCTTATTCTCGCATTGCTAAACGTCGCCCGCTTCTGGGGTCCCAACTTCCACGGCTTCCTCTGTGGTCGCCTCATCCTCCGTCACCCCTGTCTCGAATCCTTTTGAAGTTCTTGGCTCCGAGGTCCCTACCTCGGCTTCCCATACTATCCACACTCCTTCCTCTATTCACTCGCACAGTTCTGAGTCTACACGTCCTCGTACTACACCTAAACCTCAGCGCCCTCTTATAAGCCCGGCAAAAATCCCTATTGCCAGGTTCTTCGCCTCCGACTAGTTCTGTAACGTGTGTGGAGGTTCATCCTCCTCCTCATACACTACCTTCATCCCCTGTCCCCTCCCAAGTCCCTACGACAGTTCCCTCTTCTACCTCCTCGTCCTCTACTTTAGTACAGTCTCTAGACTCCCGATAGTTTCTTCCATTTCTAATGTAGTCTCCCATTCTGCATCTTTGACTTCCGAAACACTGGAAGCTATTGAAGAATATATTTCAGAGACTGGGCCGATGATGGACACTACTCCGTCTGAGGTTCCTAATCTCTCTCTTCGTCTCAACCCCTCTTCCTTCACAACGTCCTCCTCCCTCTCTGATTACAGGTCTTCCGCTGCCTCCACACGTGGACTTTTCTAACCCTAGTCCATAGCTTCCTCTCACTACCACTTCTATCTTTTTCTCCATAAATCATGGCTTATTTGCAGTAGAATATCCGAGGCCTCAGGGGTAACAGGGGTGAGCTTCAGGTGCTGCTCTCCCAGTTTTCCCTATTGGGGTCTGTTTGCAAGAACCCAAACTACAATCCACTGTTATCAGGCCCTTTTCAGGCTATAATTTGTTATATTCATCGGATCCTTTTTCCGATGGAACCTTTAACGAAAGTGCTCTTCTTATACGCACTGGTGTGCCATACCGTCAGCTCTATGTCCCTTCTTCCTTACATTACACCGCAGCCCGTATCCACTTGAATAAGTGGTATACACTCTGTTCTTTATATCTCCTTCGCAGGCATTGTCTATCCCAGATATTTATTTTCTGGTTTCTTCCTTACCGCCACCCCTTCTATTACTTGGCGATTTTAACGCGCACCACTTTCTCTGGGGAGGGTCGCACTGTGACTCCCGTGGCATTCAGTTGGAGGCATTTCTTGCTTCTCTTCCCCTCCATGTTTTAAATACGGGTACTCCTACCCATTTTGATCCCCGAACTCATTCTTTCTCCTGCATCGATCTTTCCATCTGCTCTTCATCAACTGTCCTTGACTTCACCTGGTCTGTCCTCCCGGACTTACATGACAGCGATCATTTCCCAATCATCCTACAGTCCCCTCTGTTTTCTCCACCTCCTCATTGCCCACGCTGGCAATTTGACCGGGCGAAATGGGACCTTTACGCACATCTTACTGCCTTTCATGAGGTTCCTACCTCGTCCTCCATTGATGAGGTTTTACATCTCTTTCGTCCTCCATCTTCACAGCGGCTTCGCATTCTATTCCCAAACCTCGGGCAAGCATCCTCAGAAGTGCGTGCCTTGGTGGTCTCCTACTTGTGCTCGGGCAGTGCGTTTAAAACGCGCTGCATGGGGCAGGTATCGGTATAACAGAACCACAGAGAGACTCCTTGATTTCAAGCAGAAGAGAGCTATTGCTCGCCGTGTCATACGTGATGCTAAACGCACTTGCTGGCGAGATTACGTTTCTACTATCACTTCGGCTTCCTCGATGAGTGCAGTCTGGAAGAAAGTGCGGAAATTGAGTGGTAAATTCTCCCCGACCCGGCTCCTGTTCTTCAGGTTGCTGGTGTCGATATAGCACACCCTCTTGCCGTTGCCACTGAAATTGGTAATCATCTCGTCCGCATTTCTCAGGGGCTCCATCTATGCCCCTCGTTCCTTTCTTCTAAGTCTGCCAGCGAGTTAAAGCCCTTAGATTTTTCTTCTCTTAGAGAAGAATCCTATAATGTGCCTTTTACCCTTCAAGAACTGGAGGCAACACTCTCTGCTTGCCGATCATCGGCAGCTGGGCCAGACGGCATACATATTCGTATGCTACAGCATTTACATCAGTCTGCTCTTACTGTCCTCTTACGACTCTTTAATCTTATATGGTCGCAAGGAGTTATTCCCAGCTGTGGAAGTCTGCTATTGTTCTCCTTTTCGAAAACCAGGTGCTACGGGACGTGATCCTCTCACTACCGTCCCATCGCCCTTACCAGTGCAGTTTGCAAGGTGATGGAACGTCTAGTTAATAGACGTTTGATGTGGTATTTAGAGACTCATAGTAGTCTCTCCCCTAGTCAGTATGGCTTCCGTAAGGGCCGTTCTGCCATTGACCCCTTGCTGCGCTTGGATACGTATATTCGTAATGCCTTTGCGAATAACCATTCGGTTATCGCTATCTTTTTCGACCTTGAGAAGGCTTATGATACAACTTGGAGATATAATATCTTGGCCCAGGCCCACTCCTTAGGCCTCCGAGGCAACCTACCATTCTTTCTTAAGGCTTTCTTAACTGACAGACATTTCCGGGTCCGGGTTAGTAATGAACTCTCCCGGGAATTTGTCCAAGCTGAAGGTGTCCCCCAGGGATGTGTTCTGAGCACAACACTTTTTCTGCTTGCTATTAATAATCTGGCATCTGTTCTCCCATCCAATATTTGGTCATCGCTCTATGTGGATGACTTTGCTATAGCTTGTGCAGGTGCTGACTGTCACCTCATTGCAGTTTCCTCCAGCATGCCATCAACCGGGTTTCTGATTGGGCCACCACTCACGGGTTTAAATTTTCTAGTGGCAAAACTCATCAAATTACGTTCACTAGACGTTCAGTGGTCTCTGATCATCCATTGTACCTATACGGCTCACGTATTCCAGAACGTGATACAGTCAGGTTTCTCGGCCTCCTGTTTGACCGCAGATTGTCCTGGAAACCTCACATTACCTCTCTGAAGGCGACTTGTCATAGCCGGCTGAACCTCCTTAAAACCCTCGCACATCTTTCATGGGGAGCTGATCGTAGAACTCTCCTTCGTCTACATTCGGCCCTAATTCTATCGAAACTCGATTATGGTGACCAGATATATTCGGCAGCCTCTCCTGCCACTCTTTCCAGCCTTAATCCTATCCATCACCAGGGATTACGTTTATGCCTTGGTGCTTTTCGTTCTTCCCCGGTTGAGAGCCTCTATGTAGAAGCGAACATTCCATCCTTGTCCGATTGTCGCGATGCACATTGCATTCGCTATTATGTTCGCTCTCATGACCTCCGCAATCCTTCTATGTATAGGATTGTCACAGATGTTAGTAGGCGCTTTTTATTTGTTCGTCGCCCTGCTTACTTCGTCCCTTTTCTCTTCGTCTACATTCACTCGTGTCTTCCCTTCAGCTCCCACCTCTATATGTTCATGTGACATCTCCGTTTCCCTACCCCTTGGGAAGTTCCTGCTGTCCGTGTCTGTTCTATTCCTCTACCTTGCGCGAAAGCCCAACTACCTACGGCGGCTTCTCGCTCTTTCTTTCTAGACCACTTCCGTTCTCATTCCCATGCCATCGCAGTATACACCGATGGTTCAAAGTCATCTGATGGCGTCGGATTCGCAGCAGTGTTTCCGGACAGCGTTGTACGAGGGCATCTATTACCCTCGGCTAGCATATTTACGGCTGAATTGTATGCCATTCTTGTGGCACTTATCCGTATTGCATCTATGCCTGAGTCACCATTTGTGGTCGTTTCAGACTCCTTAGTGCTTTACAGGCTATCCGTAAAATTGATACACCTCACCCCTAGTTCTTCGTATCCACCTTTGGTTACGCCGTATCTTTAGCAAGCATAAAGATATTGTTTTTGTTGGGTCCCTGGTCATGTTGACGTACAGGGCAATGAACAGGCAGACACTGCTGCGCGGTCAGCAGTACATGACCTTCCAGTTTCATATAGAGGTGTTCCTTTCACGGACTATTTTGTGGTCATTGCTACCCACCTTCGCACCCGTTGGCAACAACGCTGGTCTGACCTGCTGAATAACAAACTTCATTCTATTAAACCGGTTATAGGTTTCTGGCCTTCTTCTTGTCACCAATGTCGAGGTTGGGAGACTACTCTCTCCCGTCTTCGCATCGGCCACACTCGTCTTACTCACGGGTATCTCATGGAGAGGCTCCCTGCCCTCTCTGTGAGCATTGTCAGGTTCCAGTGTCTGTTCGACATATCCTGTTGGACTGTCCACTCTATCAACGAGCACGCAGAATTTACCTCCAACGACGTCTTCGCTCTGCGGCCCTTTCTTTACCTTCCCTTCTTGCAGATGGACCCTCCTTTAATCCTGACTCTCTTGTTGACTTTTTGACAGAAACTGACTTACTACACAAACTCTGAAGATTATACCTCTAGCACCTCCCTCAGTCCCTTGTACCTCGATCTCTTGCTACCCTCCACCCCTGCACTTCCCACCGTCATCTAGCACTCCATACCCTACTAATCGTCCATCTCCCTCTTACAACTCACTCTCCCTGCATCCTACAATAACCTGCAGCGCTGTATAACCCCTGTGGTTTAGCGCTTCTAGTTGATTATAATAATAATCCACAAATCTCCTTAATCACTGAAGAAGGCACCTTCTTCCATCTCTGTTCCTCCTCCTCTGAACCATTTTCCTGACCTGTGGTCTGCTGTTGCTGTTGAAGCTCTTGCAGATCTTCAGTGGTTATCTCTTCTTTGTGCTCCTCCACCAACTTTTCCACATCCTCACCACTCGCCTCCAACCCCATGGACTTGCCCAGTTCCACAATTTCTTGCACAACAGGCTCAGGCTCAGGGTTCTGAGGCTCAGCCCCAAAACCTTCAAAATCCCTCTCTAGGACACAGTCTGGCCACAATTTTCTCCAGGCAGAGTTCAAAGTCCTGGTAGTCACTCCCTCCCAAGCCTTACCTATAAGGTGTATACAATGCAGGATATGGAAATGATCTTTCCAAAACTCTTTTAGGGTCGTATTCATGTCTGTGGTCACATCAAAACACTTTTGAAACATTGCTTTGGTGTAGAGTTTTTTAAAGTTGCAAATGACCTGCTGGTCCATGGGCTGGAGGAGAGGAGTGGTATTAGGGGGCAAGAACTTCACTTTGATGAACTTAAAGTCCTCCACAATTTCCTCTGCCAAGTCTGAAGGATGACAAGGAGCATTGTCCATTATCAGGAGGCACTTAAGTGGCAAATTATTTCCCTCGAGATATTTCTTCACACTGGGGCCAAACACGTCATGGAACTAATCTATGAAAATGTCCTTTGTGACCCATGCCTTACTGTTAGACTTCCACATCACACACAAATTAGACTTGGCGATACCGCATCTGTTAAACGCTCGGGAAGTTTCAGAATGATACACCAGTAAAGGCTTCACTTTACAATTACCACTGGCATTAGCACAAAGCATCAAAGTTAGCCTGTCTTTCATAGGCTTATGTCCTGGGAGTGCCTTTTCCTCCTGTGTAATGAAGGTCCTGTTTGGCATTTTCTTCCAAAACAGGCCTGTTTCGTCACAATTGAACACTTGTTGGGGTTGGAATTGTTTAGCCTCTATGTACCCCACGAATTCCTGCACATATTTTTCAGCCGCACTTTTGTCACAACTGGCTGCGTCACCATGCTTCACAACACTATGTATGCCACTTCGCTTCTTAAATCTGTCAAACCAGCCTTTGCTGGCTTTAAATTCGTTCACTTCAGCACTCGTTGCAGGCATTTTCTTGACGAGATCATCATGCAACTGCCTTGCTTTTTCACATATTATTGCCTGCGTAACCCCTGTGGTTTAGCGCTTCTTTTGATTATAATAATTGCCTGCGTAACACTATCTCCTGTTAACTGTTTCTCGTTGATCCACATCAACAACAAATTTTCCACATCTTCCAGCACTTGTGATCTCTGTTTTGTGATCACATTTGCACCTTTAGCAACAACAGCTTCCTTGATTTTACGTGTATTTTCCTTGGCCACAATGGTAGCGATGGTTGAATAGGCTTTGCCATACAGCCTGGCCAGCTCAGCGATACGCACTCCACTTTCATATTTTGCTATTATCTCCTTCACTTCTACTGTATTTCTCAGCCTCTTTACCACAGGGCTGGCACTAGGAGCTTTCTTTGGACCCATTGTAGCTTATTTAGCAGTTGCAAGCACTAAAAACAGTGGAATAATGACAATATACTGGTATGAATGCGTGGGTGGTGGTCGCTCTCGCTTGTAAACACTAGCACACTGACGATCCAAGTGCCCGAGCCCAGCTGGGCCACGCGTATGCGTCCGGGACGAATATCGTAGTCCGAGCGGATCATCGTAAACTGAGCCAATATTTTGACGGAAAAATGTATCGCTAACCGATTTTATCGTTATCCGACGCCATCGCTAACCGGGGGTTGACTGTATTTTGTCCAGCTGTTAAATGTTGATGAGAGGGAGGCAGTGATTTAGGAGTGAGGAAGGTGCGTGAGGCAGTGTATAGAAAAAAAAATGGGTAAAGCAGCTGGGATTAATGGAATCTTCCTACCTGGAGGTTGTTCTAGGGGTCAATGCCCCTGTAGCCCAGTCCTCGACCAGGCTTCCCTGTGGATCAGGAAGGTTGTTACTGCTGGCCTCATGCAATCCAATGTACGAACCACAGCCCAACTGATCAGGCATTGACTTTAGGTATCTGTCCAGTTCCCTCTTGAAGAGAATCAGGAGTCTATTGGCAATTTCCCTTGTGCATGATAGGAGGCTGTTGAACAGTCTTGGGCCCAGGACACAGAAATGTTAAAAGCAGGTGGAATATAGTTTTGGAGTGGGTGGTGCATTTGTTCAATAAGTGTATGTAAGTGGGGAATGTACCTAGGGATTGGCAGAGAATGTGCATATTTCCTTTGAATAAAGGAAAAGGGATAAAAGAGAGTGTAAGAATTACAGGGAAAGAAGCCTGTTGAGTATACCAGGTAAAGTGTATAGTTGAGTTGTTGAAAAAATTATGGGTAAGACAGTGAGCAGAATCACAGATGAACAAGGTTTTAGGAAGGGTAGTAAGGAAGTTTTTGTTGCATTTATGGATTTAGAAAAGGCATATTATAGGGTAGGTAGGAGAGCAATATAGCAGATGTTGCAAGTGTACATACTATTTGAATTAGGTGGTAGGTTACTTAAAGCAGTTTTTTTTTTTTTTTTTAGGATAGTGAGGCTCAGGTTAGGGTATGTAGGAGAGAGGGAGATTATTTTCTAGTTAAAGTAGGCCTTAGACAGAAATGTGTGATGTCACCTTTATTGTTTAAAGTATTTACAAATGTAATTGTAAAAGAAGTAAACACTAGGATGTTGGGGAGAAGTGTGGGATTAAGATTTAAAGAATCTGATACAATTCTGAAGAAAAGTTGCTAAAGTTGGTAGACGAATTTTGGAAGGTATGCTAAAGAAGAAAATTTAAGGTAAACATAGGAAAGAGCAAAGGGAAGAATAACAAAAAATTTAGGTAATGAAAGATTGGATATGAGACTAGAAGGAGGGAGTATGGTAGAAGTCAGTGTGTTCAGATGTATGTATAGGAGTGAACTTGTTGGCAGATGGGTCTATAAGAGATGAGGTGAACCATAGAATTGATGAAGGACAAAAGGTTGGTGGTGCATTGAGGCTTCTGTGGAGACATCACACATCCCTGTCTAAGTCCTACTTTCACTGGGAAATAATCCCCCTCCCTTCTACGTATCTTAACATGAGCCTCAATCTCTGCATAAAATTAACTGATCTCAAAAAGACATCAAAGATATGGAACATATTTGATAATGTAAACCTTGATGCCAGTCAGTGGCTGTTGATCCAAGGAATTGAACTTATCCTTCCCTTTTTTGGATCAAACCTGAATGCCTCCCATTTCCCAGTCAGTGTCACTATAGACCCTTTTATTTAGTACTTTTTGCTAAGTAAAATTAAAATATGATATATTTTACATTATATACAGACTTTGCGAAAGCCTTTGACAAGTGTGACCATGGTGTAATAGTGCACAAAATACGTGATAAAGGAATAACAGGAAAAGTTGGTAGATGGATGTATAATTTCCTAACAAATAGAACACAAGAGTAGTAGTAAACAGAGTAAAGTCTGAGGCAGCTACTGTAAAAAGCTGTTTCCACAAGGCACAGTACTCGCTCCCATCCTGTTCCTCATCCTCATATCTGACATAGGCAGGGATGTAAGCCACAGCACCGTGTCTTCCTTTGCAGATGACACCCGAATTTGCATGAGTGTCCTCCATTGTAGACACTGCAAGACTCCAGGTGGATATCAATCAAATCTTTAAATGGGCCACAGAAAACATTATGAAGTTCAATAATGAGAAATTTCAACTACTACTCTGATATGGAAAACGTGAGGAAATTAAAACTATATCGGAGTATAAAACAAATTCCAACCAAACAATAGAGCGAAAAACTAATGTAAAGGACCTGGTTGTGATAATGTCAAAGGATCTCGCTTTCAAAGACCACAATATTGTATCACTCGCATCTGCTAGAAAAATGACAGGATGAATAATGAGAACCTTCAAAACTAGGGAAGCCAAACCCATGATGATACTCTTCAAGTCGCTTGTTCTATCTAGGCTGGAATATTGCTGCACACTTAACAGCACCTTTCAAGGCAGGTGAAATAGCTGACCTAGAAAATGTAGAGAACCTTCATGGCACACAACTGCGATAAAACACCTCAATTACTGGGAACGCTTGAAGTACCTCAACCTGTAATCCCTAGAATGCAGGCAGGAATAAAGCTTGAATATTTGGCAATAATAGGTTGATAAAAATAAAAGTATAAGATAAGGTTGGGCAATGAAGTATAAAATAAGGGAGGGCAATAAAAAGTTAAGATAGAATTGGGGGGCAATAATGTTGTAAGGTGGAAAAATGTATATGGTAATAATAATAATAAAGAGATTTTGTAGTTATTAAATACAAATTAAGAATATGAGGTAGAATTAATACTATGAGGTAGAATAGTATTGATTATATACACATTGATTATATACACTTGGAAAATCAAAGAGGGATTAGTACCAAACTTGCACATGAAAATCACTCCCTTTGAAAGCAAAAGACTTGGCAGATGATGCAACATCCCCCCAATGAAAAGCAGGGGTGCCATTAGCACGATAAGAGACAACACAGTAAGTGTCAGGGGCCCAAGACTGTTCAACTGTCTCCCAGCATACATAAGAGGGATTACCAATAGACCCCTGGCTGTCTTCAAGAAGGCACTGGACAGGCACCTAAAGTCAGTACCTGACCAGCTTGACTGTGGTTCGTATGTAGGGTTGCGTGTGGCCAACAGTAACAGCCTGGTTGATTAGCCCCTGATTCCACCATGAGGCCTAGTTGCAGGGGAATTGACCCCCGAAACCCTCTCCAGGTATACTCCAAGTAAAGTGTAAGCCTGAGAACATAAAATTTCTTTTGAGTAATAAGGCTGCAAAACATCCCACCTGCAGAATCTGTCAAACCAAGCTCAAATTTACTTGAAATTCATCAGCACAAAACAATTTTTCTTCTCCACAGATAGGTCATTACTGAGGGTGGCTGACAGGTTTATTTGATGGCAACTTTTGCACAAAAAGTGGATACTCTACATTATTTCCAACATGTACTCATAAATATCATTTCCCTTCATTTTTTTCTAAAAAAACAGTACACCATGAAGAAAATGTTTAAAGAATATTGTACTGTGCATTTCCCATATTACTACTGGTAATCAAATTCAGAATATTTATTTACTAAAAATAATTTAGTTTTTTAAATATTTGTAATGATACATAGTATTCTTTTAATTTGTTAACTTTTTAAGACTATAAAAATCTTTGAAAGGGTTCTAAGAAGCAAGATCGCCACCCATCTTGATACCCATCAATTGCACAACCCAGGACAACATGGGTTTAGAGCAGGCCGCTCCTGTCTGTCCCAACTACTGGACCACTACGACAAGGTCCTGGATGCTCTAGAAGATAAACAGAATGCAGATGTTATATACACAGATTTTGCAAAAGCCTTTGACAAGTGTGACCATGGTGTAATAGCACACAAAATGCGTGATAAAGGCATAACAGGAAAAGTTGGTAGATGGATCTATAATTTCCTAACACGTAGAACACAAAGAGTAGTAGTCAACAGAGTAAAGTCTGAGGCAGCTACTGTGAAAAGCTCTGTTCCACAAGGCACAGTACTTGCTCCCATCCTATTCCTCATCCTCATATCAGACATTGACAGGGATATAAGCCACAGTGCTGTGTCTTCCTTTGCAGATGACACCCGAATCTGTATGACAGTGTCCACCGTTGAAGACACTGCAAGACTCCAAGCAGACATAAACCAAATCTTTAAATGGGCTGCAGAAAACAATATGAAGTTCAATGATGAGAAATTTCAATTACTCAGATATGGAAAACGTGAAGAAATTAAAATCTCATCGGAGTACAAAACTAATTCCAACCACACAATAGAGCGAAAAAATAATGTCAAAGACCTGGGAGTGATCATGTCAGAGGATCTCACCTTCAAGGACCATAACAATGTAGCAATTGCATCTGCTCGAAAAATGACAGGATGGATAATGAGAACCTTGAAAACCAGGGATGCCAAGCCCATGTTCACACTTTACAGATCGCTTGTTCTATCTAGGCTGGAATATTGCTGCACACTAACTGCACCTTTCAAGGCGGGTGAAATTGCTGACCTTGAAAATGTGCAGAGAACCTTCACCGCACGCATAAGTGCGATAAACCACCTCAACTACTGGGAACGCTTGAAGTTCCTAAACCTATACTCTCTAGAACGCAGGCGGGAGAGATACATTATTATATACACATGGAAAATTCTCGAGGGCTTAGTACCAAACTTGCACACAAAAATTACTCCGTACGAAAGCAAAAGACTCAGCAGGCGATGTAACATCCCCCCAATGAAGAGCAGGGGTGCCACTAGCACGTTGAGGGACAACACAATAAGTGTGAGGGGCCCAAGATTGTTCAACTGTCTCCCAGCATACATCAGGGGGATTACCAACAAGCCCCTGGCTGTCTTCAAGCAGGCACTGGACAGGCACCTCAAGTCGGTACCTGATCAGCCGGGCTGTGGTTCGTACATTGGACTGCGTGCGGCCAGCAATAACAGCCTGGTTGATCAGGCTCTGGTCCAACAGGAGGCCTGGTCACAGACCGGGCCGCGGGGGCGTTGACCCCTGGAATTCTCTCCAGGTAGATAATAAATTTACATTCTGATTTTACATTCAATAATTTATAGTTGTATATCACACAATGTATAAAGAAAACACTTGCAGTATATAGGGAACCATTAAATTTTTTGCCCAGCAAGGGCTTTATTTAAATTTAAGAAGCCACTAGTGAGTAAAACATCTCTTAAATAAAAGTTACCCATATATTACACCTGTCATCTTTATATAGTTTATACAATAAGTCATAATTGGTGGTAAAGTATAACAAAAAGGATCATTCAGATATAGATTTTCATTTAAAAGGAAATATTAATCTTATTTTTAATTAACTTTTTTTGTAATTTAGCATTTGCATACTGTACTTTCATGTGATATACAGTATATACAGTACTGTCGTACCAGTATATACAGTACTGTCGTACCAGTATATACAGTACTGTCGTACCAGTATATACAGTACTGTCGTACCAGTATATACAGTACTGTCCAGTATAACATCAGTATATACAGTACTGTCGTACCAGTATATACAGTACTGTCGTACCAGTATATACAGTACTTATCGTAGCTCAGTATATACAGTACTGTCGTACCAGTATATACAGTACTGTCGTCCAGTATATACAGTACTTGTCCAGTATATACAGTACTGTCGTACCAGTATATACAGTACTGTCGACCAGTATATACAGTACTGTCGTACCAGTATATACAGTACTGTCGTACCAGTATATACAGTACTGTCGTACCAGTATATACAGTACTGTCGTACCAGTATATACAGTACTGTCGTACCAGTATATACAGTACTGTCGTACCAGTATATACAGTACTGTCGTCCAGTATATACAGTACTGTCGTACCAGTATATACAGTACTGTCGTACCAGTATATACAGTACTGTCGTACCAGTATATACAGTACTGTCGTACCAGTATATACAGTACTGTCACGTTACGTACTTGCCAGTATATACAGTACTGTCGTACCAGTATATACAGTACTGTCGTACCAGTATATACAGTACTGTCGTACCAGTATATACAGTACTGTCGTACCAGTATATACAGTACTGTCGTACCAGTATATACAGTACTGTCGTACCAGTATATACAGTACTGTCGTACCAGTATATACAGTACTGTCGTACCAGTATATACAGTACTGTCGTACCAGTATATACAGTACTGTCGTACCAGTATATACAGTACTGTCGTACCAGTATATACAGTACTGTCGTACCAGTATATACAGTACTGTCGTACCAGTATATACAGTACTGTCGTACCAGTATATACAGTACTGTCGTCCAGTATATACAGTACTGTCGTCCAGTATATACAGTACTGTCGTCCAGTATATACAGTACTGTAGTACCAGTATATACAGTACTGTAGTACCAGTATATACAGTACTGTAGTTCCAGTATATACAGTACTGTAGTACCAGTATATACAGTACTGTAGTACCAGTATATACAGTACTGTAGTACCAGTATATACAGTACTGTAGTTCCAGTATATACAGTACTGTAGTTCCAGTATATACAGTACTGTAGTACCAGTATATACAGTACTGTAGTACCAGTATATACAGTACTGTAGTACCAGTATATACAGTACTGTAGTACCAGTATATACAGTACTGTAGTTCCAGTATATACAGTACTGTAGTACCAGTATATACAGTACTGTAGTACCAGTATATACAGTACTGTAGTACCAGTATATACAGTACTGTAGTTCCAGTATATACAGTACTGTAGTTCCAGTATATACAGTACTGTAGTACCAGTATATACAGTACTGTAGTACCAGTATATACAGTACTGTAGTACCAGTATATACAGTACTGTAGTACCAGTATATACAGTACTGTAGTACCAGTATATACAGTACTGTAGTACCAGTATATACAGTACTGTAGTACCAGTATATACAGTACTGTAGTACCAGTATATACAGTACTGTAGTACCAGTATATACAGTACTGTAGTACCAGTATATACAGTACTGTAGTACCAGTATATACAGTACTGTAGTACCAGTATATACAGTACTGTAGTACCAGTATATACAGTACTGTAGTACCAGTATATACAGTACTGTAGTACCAGTATATACAGTACTGTAGTACCAGTATATACAGTACTGTAGTACCAGTATATACAGTACTGTAGTACCAGTATATACAGTACTGTAGTACCAGTATATACAGTACTGTAGTACCAGTATATACAGTACTGTAGTACCAGTATATACAGTACTGTAGTACCAGTATATACAGTACTGTAGTACCAGTATATACAGTACTGTAGTACCAGTATATACAGTACTGTAGTACCAGTATATACAGTACTGTAGTACCAGTATATACAGTACTGTAGTACTAGTATATACAGTACTGCATGTGATGTGTTTGGTACTAACCTGGTGTTTAGCAAGTGCTTTCTGGCATTTCTTTTAACATGTTGAATATTACAGTATAAAGGTTTGTTTCTTTAAGTGGAGTTGCAGTAGTTATGTGGGCCTCTGGGCCATGAGCACAAACAGCCTGGTTGACCAGGCAGTTTGTGGTAGTCATAGGAAACTAGCCACAAGTTAAGTATAGGCAAATTGACCAATTAAGGTTTTTTCCTCAATGATTTTGTATTAAATTCATGGAAAAGTGGTAAACCTGTAAGCCTTCTTGTGTTGTAGAAAGATGGAAAAAACAAGATTGAGTGCCTGTGCTTGCTTAATAAATACAACAAATTCTACAATTTAGGTTACATAACAGTGAACAGGTTTACTAGTTTATTATCAGTATCATTTTTTTTTTTTTAATATAATATACAGTAAATAATCCCAAGGATTATTCACGTTAGGCAAGAGTTAAATCATTTAGTGAGGCAAGGCTGGAAAACCATTAGTATAGTATTTTCATATGTGAAAATTGTGAAGAGCCCTCTTTGTCAACCCATAATCACATGATGAGTGATACCCTTAAAATGTTGCAAGGTGTTATGAATCTTTGTTAATTATGAAATATTATTCAGGAAAAGTCTTTAAAGATGTTGGTTACTTTTGGAATATTGTACAGTACTGTACTGTCCTTGTCTTACAGTTCATTTGAGGATATTAATTTTCTCTCCCTCCAGAAATATATGGAGATAAAATTTAGAGAACAATTTGGTTCACTACGAACTATTGTCAAGTTTTTGATATAATTGTCCAGAATGAGACAATGTAATCTATATTCATCTACAATTTATGGGTAGTTGTGCATTCTCTCGATCTACGACGTGCAGTCTTTGATTTTGAATGGTAAAATACATATTACAGTGGAACCCCAGATTTCAGCCACTGCAGATATCGGCCGAATTGGAAAACTGCCGCTTTTTGACTGAAATTTTTGCCCTGGATTTCGGCTGGTGATTCGGAAATTGGCCGTATTGGACGTGTCCGCCTCCCCGGGGATGCCGTCAGTCTGGCTTTGTCACTGGTTGAGTGAGCATTCATCCAAAACATTTCACAATTTTTGTGCTTGTTTATTGATTGTGACTGTGAAATAAGCCACCATGGGCCCAAAGAAAGTTCCTAATGCCAGCCTTTTGGTAAAGAAAGTGAGAAACACACCTGTTGTGGAATCTATTGTGGCTTTAGGGAAGTCCATTGGGGTTGGATGTGAGTGGCCAGGATGTGGAAGAGTTGGTGGAGGACCACAGGGAAGAGCTAACCACTGAAGAACTGCAAGACCTTCAACTGCAACAGCAACAGACCACAGCTGAGGAAATTGCTTCAGAGGAGGAAGAGAGAGGGAAGAATGTGCCTTCTTCAGTGATTAAGGACATAGGTAGAGGGTGGTAGTGATTGTGGTAGAGGGTGGTAGTGATTGTGGTAGAGGGTGGTAGTGATGGTGGAAGAGATAACCTTTCCTCCCTCTCTCCTCCTCCCTGTCTTCCATACTCCAACAAGAGTCTTCAATAAAGGTATGTAATAATGACTTGAATGTTCATTTATCCATTTCATTGGTCATTTTATTTAGTTCTCATTGTTTTGTGTATGTAAAACTATAATCTTAAAAAATGTATTTTTTTTGTTAATAGTATTTTTGGGTGTCTGGAATGGATTAACTGTATTTACATTATTTCTTATGGGAAATATTGCTTCGGTTTTAGGCCAACCTTCTGGAATGGATTATGGCCGAAATCCGGGGTTCCACTGTACATGGATTATTATTGAAGAATTTTTTTGAGTTTTATAATTAAACAGGTGAAGCCATCCTTAATTGATTTATGTATTTTTTTCATTATTTGTCTGTAATATTTGGTGTAATTAGAGTTAAACTCTTCATTGTTGTCTCTCCTGATCATTCTTGTTACTGATTCTGAAGTATTGTACTGTATTTTTAAACTGTAATTGAATCTGTAACATTCTTGTTTCTTCCACATTGGAAACACTAACTAAAGTACATACTGTTAATTTCTAATCCCAGCTACTTATAATCTATGATAGATGTAGCATATAAAAGTAAACTAATATGTTAAGAGAGTAACTTTTAACTTTTGTATCATTTACCATATTCATACATAAAAGATTGGTCTTGGAAGACTTCCTCTTATGGCAGCAGCCCTATCACAGAAAATTGAGGGCTTATGTGATTTCTAAGACCTAGTAGCAATGTTGGTGAATTAACAAATTTAGCAATGGCTTTTTGGTTACTGGAGAGCACCAAACTAACTGCTGTGACCATCATAGGTCCTCCACACAGGTCGCTGGCTCCACCCACTGAAGGAGCTGCACTTGTTACTGGCTTGTGTTGGTTGCTTGTTTGGCTAATGGGGCTTAAAGCCTGTTGACCACATGAAGGTCATCAAGACTGCATGGCACCTGTTCACCACCAGTCAAGAATACCTTAACCCCTAAAGTAGGGATTAAATTAAATTCTCAGCATATATACACTGCGACATGCACCTCACGGTGTACATGTTCTGTGAGCTGAGGTAAGATGGGATTATGGAGTTATTTTTATTTGATCTTTATATTGCTATTGCCGTTGGAGCTACTCTTCCTTAGATCAAACATATTACCCCTCAGCTTCTCTTATTCATTAGGCACTGTATAACCATTACAGGGTTTAGTGCTTCCCCATGAATACTATATAATAATGTCTGTCACTTACCATACTTTAATATTGTTTTTCCAGATAAATACAATTAAAAATTTTTTACCACCAGTAGGTCATACTTTTTTTACAAGAGCTCTTCATATAAATTTAAGGTAGCATAATATATTGAGATGGTGTATAAAAACTGGTGTAATCCCAAGCATCAGAAGTCCACCAGTGGAATACCAGCATGGCACATGAGTACCACCTGACTTAATAAGTTTCAAACTTTGTTGCTAGTCCCATAGTGAAGTAGAAGATACATTATTGTCATGCTTAATAACCAGAACTTGCTAACTTTGCTTATACGACAAGCAAGTCTACCGTATATTAATTTTTGCTATATAACTGTGAAAATAAGTAGTCTCAAAACTAATATATTTCACTGACATTAAATAATACTAATGTAAATTAGACTGACCTTATGTTGGATGGAATTAATCTATAGTATACAGCATTTTACTGTACTACAGTAAGCCTCATAAATATACATGCTCAGAAGTATGGCTTTAGCAGATTATTTGCTTGACAAGATTCTAAAAGTGCCAGGGCAACTTTTACATGGAAGATGGTGCCCCTTGCCATACTGCTAAAGACATAAAGAACTGGCTATATTATTGTGATTTTCCAATACTTTAATGACTGGCCTGGAAACTCAATGAAATTAAATCTGATAGACAACACTTGGAAACAGAAGGCATTTATTACATAATTGGATTCATGGGGAAGGGGAAAAGCACTCTCCATGAATGTAATAATGTTTGTGTGTGTGCATATTTATGATGCCTACTGTGTATATGTAGTATAATAGTGCATATAAATTTTAGCAAGCTGAGGCTGATAATTTTGGTACAGAATTAGAAACTAGTATGATATGTTAATTGTTGTGAATATATATATATCAATCCATAAAAATTAATACATAGCAAACTTAAGACAATTTGGCTTATTTGATCACTCTGGCTAAGAAGCATGACATTACTGTTTCAGGATTTTTCATCAAGTAGAAACCACTAACAAATGTATTATCTGTACAGTGGACCCCCGGTGTTCGTCCTGCTCCAAACTCGCCCTTTTATGTAAGTGTATTTTTTTAAATGCTTTTGTAAGTGTATTTTTGGGGGTCTAAAAGGACTAGTCTACTTTACATTATTCCTTATGGGAATAAATTCGTTTGGTAATGGCACTTGAACAGCATTCTGGAACGAAAAAATAACGAAAATCGGAGGTCCACTGTATATCAATTACTGCTATCACCAAATTTTACAGTACATTATATCCCCAACTTATGAACATCTGCTTGTAGACAAGGTCCATAAGAAGTAATACCTGTACAGTATTTACAAAATGCAGGTACTGCATTGGTTTTACAAATACCAGTCTGCAGTCAAGAACATGTATAACACACAATGGACATTTCTACTATTTTTTTTATAGAAAATCACATTCAGAGTAGCAAATAACTTGTTCATAAGTTGTAACACCAGGAACACAACATTCATTAGTTGGGACCTCCCCTTTGATGCAATTATTGCTATCAGTTCTGTTGTCAATGTTTAGTATCACACCATGAATGTCACCTGCTATATAAAGAAGCAGCAGGCCTACAGCACTTGCCTCGAGGGCAGTTCTTTGCCATCAGTAGTGCTAAATACAAGCTACAGCATTGTCACTAGAACATTTCATAACTGCCCCACAAATTGTAGAGGAAACTGGATGATGCTTTTGTCTTACCTAGACAAACATTTGTGTGTAGGTGTGGGATTGACTGTGTTGTCAAATGCTGAGGTTTCATCTCCAATTTGTGGGTTATTTGTGAGTTAGTAGTGCCCATTGGCCCCATTTGTACCACATGAAACTATTCGGCAGTACTTTATTAAATAAAGTGCCAAACTCCAAGTGTCTGGCTGGCCAGATGTCATATACTTTCCACACTTCAATGGGAGTCATGTAAAAGCTAATAAATGGAATGTTCTCTATTCATAGTGTTTTATTTTGAAAAATTTAAGTACTGTATATAGACAGTGCTGAATGACCCCTATGGGTTTAGTACATTCAATAACTAACAACTACATAGAAAACAAAATGTAGGGAGGTGCATTGATGATGAGGGGTCTGGTTCCAAAAAATTATACAAACTCTCTCTAATTGGATCAAATCTGATTATCTCCCATTCCCTAGCTGTATAGCCCTTACAGGTTTAGTGTTTCCCCTTCAAGAAATTTGTAAATGGAAATAAAATTAACAAGTCATAATACCATGGCTCGAACAAGTCACAAGTACAGTAGATACAACTTGGAGAGGAACCTAGATGACGTCTCGGTTCAGAAAACTTGAGGAAGGTAGGTGCCTTGATGCCAGTGAGGGGCTCTTAATCCAAAGAACTGAATACAGTATATTCCTTTTCCTTGGATCGAACCTGACTGCCTCTCATTTCCCTAGACATTGCATGACCCCTCTGAATGACCTAAAATGAATGCCAGAATCAGCTCACGGCAGACACCCTTCAAGGGAGGGTCCTTGACGTTGGTGAGGGACTCTTGATCTAGGGAATTGGATCTCTGCTCTAGTCCAAGAATTAAGCTTGAATACCTTCCATCCCCCCCCCACATGTGCTGTATAATCCTACGGGTTTAGCACTCCCCCATTATAATACGTACATCCTTAATAATAATCAAGGCAGACAAACAATGTTTAAAGTTTCCCCTCAAAATTGTGGGTTAGGTGTGAATTTTTAGATATAAACAAACAGACAAACCAAACTTTATTTCTATAAGATGGAGTACAGCATATTATACAGTTACAATGATTGACATATATAGCTACTTTATTGAAAACCCTTTGTTCTGTAGAACATTTTGGGCAGCCTTGAAACTAAATTATGATCACAAGTATATGAGAATAAGGACACATGCATAGTTTTTAAAATATTGCAGGGGAGGGTGCCTTGAAGCTGGGGAAGGACTCTTGATCCAAGGAATTGGAGCCACCTTTTGCTTCGTTGGATCAGACTTATTATATACCATTCCCCAGGCACTATGATCCCCTACAAATTTATTACTTCCCTGATCCTTGTTGGTTTAGCACTTACTTTTCATTATAATAATATTGTTTCCGTGTGATTATATTGTACCTTGAATCAATCCTTATTAATTCACCTCTCATTTCAAAGGCACTGAATGACTCCTATTGTATGACCCATATGGGTTTAGCCTATTTTTAGATACGTATAATGACGGGTTGAGCATGATTATAATGTAATTAAAGTACTACAGTATATGAAATGACACTAGATGCAAGTTTTAACATGAATATGTATAGAGTTTTTGTCAAGACCCAAAATACATTTACTAAATTAATCTTAAGGTTCACATACATCATAAAATTTAAATGAACCTATGTTTGTAATACTGTATAGAATATCAAAAAAATTTAATGGAGACCAAGATTGGCCAGGGGAATGGACTTGAGACAAAGTACCTCATAGTTGACATTGGAGGTCTCCTGACCCCAGTATGGCACGTAGCACACCTTGTGACTTGGATGAACCTGCAAAATATTTTTAACTCAAATTAAACTCTTCTTTTAAATGATATTATGGAATTTCTGTATAGGTAATATTTAATAATGAAATTATATTCACTGATGCATACAGAAAATACTGTAACATTACAACAATTTTGTTATAAATACAGTGGACCCCTGGTTTTCGTGATTTTTTCGTTCCAGAATGCTGTTCAAGTGCCATTACCAAACGAATTTATTCTCATAAGGAATAATGTAAAGTAGACTAGTCCTTTTAGACCCCCAAAAATACACTTGCAAAAGCATTTAAAAAAATACACTTACATAAAAGGGCGAGTTTGGAGCAGGACGAACACCGGGGGTCCACTGTATTTCAGAATAGTCTCTCCTCACTTAACGATGGAATTCTGTTCCTAATACCACGTCGATAAGTGAATTTGTCACTAAACGAGGAGCATACTATAATGGTAGTGGGTTTATATCACCCATCTCTGATATTGCTTTAACCCTTTGACTGTCGGAGGCCCCATTCTGAAACTCATTCTATGTCGCAAAATTTTTGAAAAAAAAAATTCTTATGAAATGATAGAGAATCTTTTCCCGATGGTAATGACACCAAAAGTACGAAATTTGATGGAAAACGTACGGAATTATGCTCTCGTGAAGTTAGCGATGTCGGCGATATATACGCATCGGCGATTTCGCCAACTTTGAGTCCTATTTTCGGCCAATTCCATTGTTACAGTCGACCAAACTCATAGCTACTTCTTTAGAACTCTATTTGTTCTATCGATTGAGTACAAGAAACTACCAATTTCAACTACCTAATAAAGTGGTCAGAAATTGGCAATTTGGCCAATTTCATGCAAAATAAAAAAGATGTCAATTTCAAAATAGGGTCCAGAATAAACATGCAGACATTCCTGGCACTAAAATAAGATTTTCTCTGTTCATTAGTCATGTCTTTAGGCCCCTCTTATATTACTCTTGCTTTCTATTTTGATTTTTTATTCACACAAAAAATAGAAGATTTACTGTTATGCAGACTACTGCATTATTGTAAAAATGGTATAAATAATATCAGTGCACTTGTGTAAGCATATTAGACTCACCAGTTGACGTGTATTGGACGCATGGTGTGATTTGTGTACTCTTGAACATTGGCAAAAATCAAACATTTCCACTACTTTGAGCTCAATTTCAAGGTCATTTTCATCATGAAACTAATCTAAATCATCTCTATTTCTGTAATATGTTTTCCATTCTATCAAATGAGACCACGAAAAAGAAAATACAACCATAAATACTATACGAAAATACACCTCAAAGTCGGTGTTTAAATCCAAAAACACGGTTGGAGTTTTTTTTTCTCATTATGCACTGCGTGCTGCAGGATTTTTTTTATACAGTGCACACTGACTACACAGACCCATTCTCTCATATGTGGGCCTACCAGCTTTCTCCCGCTTGATTTGAAGCAGCTAGAATTTTTGAGTATACAGTGGACCCCCAAGTAACGAGCACCCCGGAAATCGTACAATTATGTAAGTACAGTGGACCCCCACCTAACGAGCAAAATTCATTCCAGAAGCCTGCTCAAGTGCCACTACCAAACGAATTTACTTCCTTAAGAAATAATGTCTGAAATGGACTAACCTACTTTACATTATTTCTTAAAGGGTTATCCAGAATTACTAACCTACCTTGCCACAAATGAGAGAACCGCCATGGTTGAAGCGACCGAAGTAGAGGGCCTCTCCTGTCTCAGAGTAGCCTCCCTGTAGAGCGCCCTGGGGTATGGTGCCCCTGTTGGCCTGCTCCCATGTCACCTCCACACCCCCAGGGTTATTCAGCACCTGAGGCAGGAGCATTCATCTCAGAGACAATTACTAATGACCTTGGTGAAACAATATTACATCTTGTTCTTATTTTCTCTGTAAGGGAGTGCTTTAATGCTGGTGAAGAACCCTTAATTTTAGAAATTTCAGCCACCCTACCATTTCCTGGATCAAACCTGATTACCTCTCATTTTCCCAGCAGTGTTTGACTAGGTTCAGAGTTTCCACCTGAATATAATAAAACAAATGTCAGTGATTCCACCTGAATATAATAAAACAATGTCAATAAACTTTAGGCCTTTCAGTTTAAACTTTCTTCAAAAGCTGACCCTTGTGGGTTCTATTTGATTATAATAATAATGACCCTTGTGGGTTTAGCACTTAGTTTTGATTATAATAATTATTCAGAAGCTAGGTCATTCAATGAATTGGCTAGGGTTTAGTCCTAAAAATTAGAGAATTCAGAAATAGTTTGGTGTTGCATGAGTTCTCAATGCATAGTGGCATGCAAGTGAGTGAATATTGCAATAACATGAAGCAGGGCCAGTGTGGTGATACAGAGTAATAGGAAACAGGGTGATATGACTCAGTGCAATGTGCTCAGGATGTGACACAGGATGATGGGACTCAGGGTGATGTAATTCAAGGTGATGTTACTCAAGGTGATGTGACACATGATAATGTGGCGAGACAGTGTGATGTCACTCAAGGTAATGTGACACAGGGGTGATGCGAGTCAAGGTGATGTTACAAAGGGTGGTGTGACTTAAGGTGATGAGAGAAAAGACAGCAGTGTTTTGATCATCAGCAAAGAGGACACATGACTCCTGACCAGGATCCTCATCAGATGATAACCCGTCATTGGGTGAAAACCTTCTGGCATAACCAGTCTATATTTCGCACCCCCTTAAAAAAAATATGAAGATTACAATAATAATACATAATTATAATAATTTTTTTCAGCATGATACATGTTTGTACAAAGGAATATAATAATTGGGTGTACATGCCAAAAGCCCCTTTATATGCAGAGCATTTCGGGCAAATGTAAAACTAACTTAAGATTAATAAAGCAATAACAGTACATATGGTCATTAGGCGAGTTACAATGAATACAAGAGAACTGAATATTCTATTAGTTCATGCTATATGGCTTTAATAAGTTAACAATTGAGATGATTACAGATGTTGAGAGTAAGTATAAACTGATTATAAAGTTTTACCTATGTTCATGATATTGAGCAAATGCATGTATAGTTTTTACATATGTATTTATGATGGGCTGGGATAGGTTAAGGAGATAAGGTGTTTTTTAACTAGTTTTAAAAATGCTTGCTGAGCCAGTGGTTCTGGATATTTCTGTCAGAGTTCCAGATTTTGGGCCCTTTTATGTACACCGAGTTTTCGAAAAGATTTAGCCTGACACAGGGAATGTCAGAGGTTTTTGTGCCTAGTATTGTGTCTACGGGTCCTATTGCAACTGTCAAGAAAACGCTTCAGGTGGGGATTAATATTAAAATTGATTGTTCTGTAAATGTAGGTTGCACAGTAGTACGAGTGAATGTTTTGTATAGTGAATAGGTTTAGGTCTTTGAAGAGTGGGGGTGGGGGAATGTTGTCTAGCAGTGGATACCTGGAGTATGTGTGATCATTTGCACTGTAGCTTTTTGTTGGGTTATTATTGGCTTTCTTTAGGTGATTTGTCGTTGTGAAACCCAGGCACAAATAGCATAGGTGAAGTAGGGGTAGATCAGTGAATAGTATAATGTAAGTATAGTGCTGTTTGTGGTAGATAGTAATGTAACTTTGAGAGGATGCCAACTGTTTTATGTGTTGGATATGGGTGTTGAATTTCAGGTTGCTCTCAAGGTGGAGAACCAGGAATTTTCCCTCATTATGTTTAGCAATCAGAGCATTGTTAAGCATAATGTTTGGTTGGACCTCACTTGCTGTACTCCCAAACAATGTAAAAGGTTTTGTCTATATTAAGTGTAAGTTTATTGACAGTAATCCAGATTGCCATTTTTGCGAGCTCTTCATTAACAATAGTGTTTAGTGAGGCTAGATTAGGGAGGGAGATGACAAAAGTCGTGTCGTCAGCAAAGAGAATAGGTGTAAGTTGTTGTGATACGCTTGGAAGATCGTTGATGTATAAAAGGAAAAGGAGGGGGCCAAGAACGCTTCCCTGTGGTACACCAGTGTCCAGTGGTCTTGTTGAGGAGTTTGCGTCCTTGACAGAGATGTACTGCTTTTTATTAGTAAGGTAAGACTTGATAAATGCAAGTGCATTGCCTCTTGTACCATAATGTTCAAGCTTGAGGAGTAGGATGCTGTGATCTACTGTATCAAATGCTTTCTTAAGGTCAATAAAGAGTCCAAGCAGGTATTCGTTTTTTCAAGTGCTGTGTAAAGTAGGTCTAGCATTTTTATTATTGCGTCATTTGTACTTTTTCTCCTGAAGTCAAACTAGCAGGGGTTGAGGATGCTTTGTGATGTTATGAAGGAGTATAACCTTTTGTGAATGAGCTTCTCAAAGATTTTGGAAAGTAATGGCAGGTTTGATATTGGCCTATACAGTGGTCCCTCGGTTTTTGCCAAAAATTCGTTCCAGAATGCTGCTCAAGTGCCATTACCGAACAAATTTACTTCCTTAAGAAATAATGTCACATAGGTTAGTCTATTTCAGACCCCCAAAAATACACTTGCAACAGCACTTACGAAAATACACTTACATAAATGTTCGAGTTTGGAGATGCACGAAAACCGAGGGACCACTGTAATTGTTTACGTCTGTCTACTAGCAGTGTGAGAAACTAGTTAATGTTAATAACAATAAATATATTGTGAGCCTCATAGCAATCTGTCTTTGTCTTGAATATCACAGAGCGAGACATTCTCCCAGCAAATTTAAGGAAGGGTTTTATACTGATAAATACCCCACTGAATGACCCATACTCATTTAGTGTGTTTTGCTGAATTTAATAAAAATAATAATATAACAATAGCAATAAAAATAATAATAATAATAAAAATAAAAATAATAAAAATAATAATAATAATAATAATAAACAGAAATGGCACATGGGACAAAACCTACGTAATGTTGGAAGGCTTTAGCAACTTACAAAATAATCAGTTTTGGCTATAGCTTGACCGCCCCAGGGTATATGGCAGACGTTGGTGTTGGGCATGACCACCCCAGGTATGATGCCACCATTGTGCCTGGCTGCTGCCACCAGTGGGCAGTGTGCTGGCGGTCCTCCTGACACTGTTACTGGTTCTGGGCACTGAGACCCACCCCGGCATGGTATTAATTTGATCCCTGCAGGCAGATAATCATTTTAACATTCATGGGGAAAGAGGTAAACCAATAGGGGGTCATATAGGGCCAGCAGGGAGAGAATAAATCACAGGACATATATACAGCAAGTGTAAGTACCAGGTCCACTCCTATTCCTCATTTACATCAATGACCTACCGAATGCATCACAACTACTCAAACCCATATTATTTGCAATGACACAACGTATGTCTTCTCTCACCCAAATCCAGTCATACTGGCCAATATTGTTAATGCCGAATTAGAGAAAATATCAACATGGATGACGACTAATAAACTTACTCTAAATACTGACAAGACCTACTTCAAACAGTTTGGAAACAGAGCCACAAATGTTCCACTTAACATAACGCTCAATGGTTCACCCATCACAAGACTCAGAGGGAAAATTCCTAGGAATCCACATTGACAGTTGCCTGAATTCACAAACACTATGAGCAACTGCTTGCTGCTCCCGACAATAACAAAACCTACAAGAATCTCTGAGACCTGTGCCTCTCTATTAGACCATATCTGGACTAACACCATATCCCCATGAAAATCAGGCATAATCACAGACAATACCACAGACCACTACCCAACCTTTCTCATAACTAACCTCAGAAAATTACCACTAGAGACTACTAAAGTTACCTTCAGACTACATAATGAGACAGCTATAAATAACTTAGAAATAATTTACACCGCTCTTGAGAAAAAAGAAATCCCAGTGGGAATCTTCATTGATTTACGTAAAGCTTTTGATACAGTTGACCATGATCTGTTACACCTAAAATTATCACACTATGGTATAAGAGGGCACTCCCTCAACTACCTAAAATCATACCTTAGCAACAGAAACCAATATGTGTACACAAATGGAGCTAGCTCCACCACGTAAACTATTACTGTAGGTGTCCCACAGGAAAGTGTTCTTGGCCCACTTCTCTTTCTCATTTACATTAACGACCTACCAAATGCATCTCAACTACTCAAATCCATACTATTTGCAGATGACA